>JAULBZ010001837.1:0-20545 GCA_032360805.1 Neoturris breviconis
GTTTCTTTCATCACAATAAATAGTTTGAGATCAAAATAATTATTTTGGCCAAAACAAGTGATTACGCGACTTTAAACTATACTAATAAACACCCCCTCCACATGTGATGGCCGACAGTATAATCAGACTTGGAATCTGATAGTTAGTATTATCCAATGCATTATCGTGGTACATAGAAAAGTAATCCACAGAACATTATGTTTCAATCACTGAAATCTGTACTTGAATCTTTGTAACTGTTCATCATCATCATCATCAGTCTACAATTCATAATTTCGTAGTTTTTGCAATGTTTCATTGCACTTCATGTTTATGAAATAAGGAACATCAAGACTCCTAATACAGCAGTTGCAGTAGAAGATAAATTGTACTGCAAGCCTGAATATAACTGCTGGACATTGCATATTGTGTTTTTGGCTTTAAAACTGAATACTATACTCAAAAACAGGTGATTTTACCAGTTATGCTCAGGCTTGTGCTGTCTATAGTTTAATTAATAACTTTTCATTTGACCTGTTTTAGTTTATTAGAAGTATAATGCAAAATTAAATTATTTTTGAGACCTGACAATTTTTTTTGCAAATGAAGCGAATGTAGTTGATTGGTTGAATGAATGTAGTTCTTAGATTGGTTGAATGAATGTAGTTCTCGGATTGATTGGATAAAGGTAGTTCTCAGATTGGTTGGATGAATGTAGTTCTCAGATTGGTTGGATGAATGTAGTTCTCAGATTGGTTGGATGAATGTAGTTCTCAGATTGGTTGAATGAATGTAGTTCTCGGATTGGTTAAATGAATGTAGTTCTCAGATTGGTTGAATGAATGTAGTTCTCGGATTGGTTGAATGAATGTAGTTCTCAGATTGATTGGATAAATGTAGTTCTCAAATTGATTGGATAAATGTAGTTCTCGGATTGGTTGAATAAATGTAGTTCTCGGATTGGTTGAATAAATATAGTTCTTAGATTGGTTGAATGAATGTAGCTCTCAGATTGATTGGATAAATGTAGTTCTCAGATTGATTGGTTTCATTGAAGATTGCACCTATGATTTGACCTGTGTTCAGTTGCTTATGGATCATCAACAATGCCTTTACTGTGCTCGAAATGAGAAAAAATAGTTTTTTAATGTGATACTGTGCAATTGCCTTTTTAATTATTTATTTGTTTGAAGAATCTATAATCTTGTCTCTCATAGAAAATAAAATAATGTTACAAAACGTATAAGATGGGTTAGATATTATACAAACAATCAGTACTTAATTTTCACAAAAATATTCACAATGATCAGTTGAGAACTATAAAGTTTTATTCCAAAATGGAACGGTATGAAAACCTTGGTTTGGTTGGTGAAGGTTCGTATGGAATGGTATTAAAATGTAGACACAAAGAATCCAATCAAGTTGTTGCTATCAAGAAGTTTATTGAATCCGAAGATGACAAAATGGTTAAAAAGATAGCTATGCGAGAAATAAGAATGCTTAAGGTATGACTAATTCAATTCAATATCCACATCAATATATTTTTTTTTCTTTTATTGCCTAAGTCATTTAAACTTACCAGTCTGCTTTTCTTCATTGCCAAGGAGATATAATTTGCCACAAATAAAGTACCTGAAGTTGTGAATATATTGTTATACTCGTTGGTTAACAATAATTTTGTGATCGAACAGTAATACTCTATCTATCTATACTTATATTGAATGATATAGTTTATCATGTTACGAATAATAATTAAAATAATAATGAAATCATTAGTAAAATCATTAATAAACATTATCATTTCAATATGAGATCTATTTCTGCATATATTTTATAGCAACTTCGTCATGAAAACTTGGTAAATTTACTGGAAGTTTTTCGTCGAAAGAAGCGTTTATATCTTGTTTTTGAATTCGTTGATCGGACAGTGTTAGACGATCTAGAAAGAAAACCGGATGGACTAGAAGATGTGCATGTTAAGAAAATAGCATTTCAAGTCCTGAGAGGATTGGAATTTTGTCATAGCCATAATGTAAGTGCAAATTATACAGCTCAAAGTAAGCAAAAATAATATTACAAAAATGTTGAGTTGGTTGTCTTGCATTTGATCATACTAAAGAAACTATTCAAATGAAAATTTGTTGACATTATCAGCAGTTCAAATAAGAGTATATAAATAATCACTACAGAAAAGGGATTTTTATTATAGTTTCAAGCTATAAGCCTGAAGCTATGCCTACAAATCCCTCCTACATAGTGATTTTAACTCTATTCTGGCCATTGATTGTCCATCTCTAGAGATATTATTTTCTTGTTGATTTAGATCATTCATCGTGATGTAAAACCAGAAAATATCTTAATATCAAAGTCAGGAATTGTCAAACTATGTGATTTTGGATTTGCTAGAACCTTAGGTAAGCAAACCAGTAAATAAAATTGTTGCATATAATCACCTGTGGAGGAGTGTGTATAGTTTTCGACTTATGATTCTCAAAAACACTTCTCCACAGGTGATATCTGTCAGTTATTTTCTGATTTAGTTAGCATATGTTATTTTGTTATCTGGAAGCTTTTGCTGCAAATGTGTATCTCCAGCAGCATTTATATGTTAATATGTTCAAGGGAAAATTATAAACATTTTACCAAAGTTGAAAAAAATCCACACCAATAGCAGTGGTCGAAATAAGAGTAAATAGCTATAGACTTTGCTTTCCAACCACTGAATAGCGTGCAGAGAATGGTCAATCGTGTTGAGATAATTTGAAGAAGGTTTGATTTTCAGGAACTCAGAAATACAATGATGCAACATACTGTGTTTCATTTTCATTTAATAAAAGCAAATAATCACTGTGCAGGAGTAATTTTATACTTGTTTCCAGTTTTCGAAATAAGAGCAAATAATATCTGGGGATGAGTGATTTTTGAGCATTGCTTCAGGCTCAAAAGCAATACTCCGAAATCCCTCCTCCACAGTGATTATTTGTTCTTATTGCGAACAGTGAATTTGAAAGTTGATTTCACTTTGAATTAATTTCTTTAGCTACTGGCCCTGGGGAGGTATTTACGGATTATGTAGCAACAAGATGGTACCGTGCTCCTGAACTATTAGTTGGAGATATAAACTATGGAAAGTAAGACGTGAAAGCTAAAAGAAGACATTCCATTGGTAGAAATTGACATTGCACCATGTGTGACGTCAATTTCTACCAATGGAAAGTTCTTTTGGCTTTCACACTGATCATAATTTGTATTTCTTGATGAATTTGTATTGATAATAAGTAGTTGAAATAAGAGTAACTAATCACTGTGAAGGAGAGATTTTGAGCATAGCTAGTAATTCTCAAAAATCACTCCTCCACAGTGATTATTTACTCTTATTTTGAGCACTGAATGAATGGAAACTTTCTATGTGGGTTAGTGACACATGTAACATACATACATACTATTATGAGGATGATGCTAAATTTTATAAACTACAGAAAGTTTTTGAGCCAAAGATCATGTAATTGTTCTTTTTTTTTTTACCAAATTAACAAATCAAATATTGAAATTTCAGTTCATTGAAATGTAAACACCCTTCTTTTCAGACACTAAAATGGTTTATTTCAACCTAGACAGCGCAACCAAGTCTTGTCATTTTGAGGAGTGTGATCATTCCTATACATCTATAGTGCACCTGCACATGCATACACAAAAAGCCATTCTCTTATAAGAGTTTGGTTTTTATTAATATCAATGGTGTTTGATTCGATATATCACTTGAATTAAACCTAATGTTGGATAGTCTTTTGACTCTCCAATTGTTCAATTTGAGGGTTATATGACTTCTCTTTGTTACCACCAATTCCAAATATATATATTTTTTTAGAGCGGTTGATGTTTGGGCAGTTGGTTGCTTGCTATTCGAAATGATAACTGGCGATCCCTTATTCCCTGGTGATTCAGATATTGATCAATTGTTTCATATAACAAAACATTTAGGTATGTAATAATAACAATATTAGCTGCTTTTAAACTGAGCTCAGACCCTAATCTAGATGATTTCTGACCATGACCCTCCCAATTCTATGAGAAAAGTGCCCTTTTTAAAGAAAAACACTGCTTATATTACAGTAGCTATATTTAGCAATGTGCCGTGAAATAACTACTTTTCTCTCTTACAGATACTCCGTCCTAACATTCTAGAATACTCCTTGGAGACTACTTTAGAATCGATGTCCTTTAAATAACAAGTGTGTTATAATGTAATCATTGTAAAAAAGGGTGACATCTACTTTTAACACAAATTATAGCAGAGCATTATAGAGGTACTTTACAACACTGAATTGAAAAATAAAATGATCATAAGGATACATTTTCCCTGATGAGATATGTTAAAGTGTTTTATCTAAAAAATATATATATATATTAACAAGTATGAAGCATTTGATTGTGTATCGGTATGCGATAGCTGGATCCCACGAATCCCCTTTTGCCTTTGCCAGAGAGTGGGAATCAAACCAGGTTTACACGTATGCTATATATATTATATATAGCTCATTGATTTATTACCTTCTTAATAATCTATACAGAAGATTTCTGAGTCCACTGTCTTTCAAAGAAGAGTATTCAGCCTATGCTCTTTTAATTGATTGTCCGATTATTCATGCTTTTTTTATTGATTGGTCCGATTTTTCATACTTTTTTATTGATTGTCCGATTATTCACGCTTTTTTTATTGATTGGTCCGATTATTCATGCTTTTTTAATTGATTTGTCCGATTATTCATGTAACGTTGATTTCCATTAGGCAGAAAATTCTGCACGTAAGCCGAAAGAATACATTTCATGACATCACATATGGTGCGCGATGTCAATTCCAACCTATCAACAATTCTTCACATTGCCATTACATTTTTCAAATCTTTTATTATTTATCAATTTATTATATACACATTGGGGTCTTACTAAAGCATATGGAAATTGTTTTTATTATGTCATTTCTATTATTCTTTGCATATGTTGTTTTTGTGTACTTTCTAAGCGAATAACTTTGTACATATTTATAATGTTTTTATTATTAGGTAATCTATCGCAAAGACATTTAGAAATTTTTCATCGTAACCCATTATTTACTGGTATGCGCTTACCAAATGTTCGAAATGCTGAATATCTAAAGAAATATAAGAAATTATCATCCATTTCGCACGATCTTATTATTGTAAGTTTTACTTTCAATCTGAGATCATTTCAATCACAGGGATGAAATAAGATTTTCATTATAGGCTGTCAAATGCAAAATTAAAAAATTGCAAATGGTTTAATTTAAAGATAAGAATGTGCTAAGTTGATGAGGACTACCACCAAACTATATTATTTGGTGGCCACCATTTGGTGCAGAAGGGTAATTCGGCATCCTTTCTTTGATATACATTTTTAATCTGATTTTCCGATCTCACTCTGACTCATCAACTCCCACTATCATGAGGTGGAATCGAACTTGGACCTGCCAGACGAGAGCAGAGAGTATTATGCTATGATGCACCATTATGCTACAGGTCCCTTACATTTGTTTTAATGGTATCACACACTTGGATGATAATGTTATCGAATGAAAAGTGTATGGAGAGAGAGATCTGTGAGAAAATATATTAAGGTACACATCAGTCGAAATAAGAGTAAATACTTACTGTGAAGATTTTTGAGTTCAGGCTTGTGTGACCATAGTATGCCCAATGAAAAAGACCTTCTTTAAATACAGAATGGTTCATAACCCTATGTCCAATAAATCTGTTTCAGGAGATAATATTTTCTTTCCTGAATTTTCTTGAATGAGGTGAAATTAGTAATGTTTGAGTATTAGTACAGTTTGATCCAGGGGCTCATCATATGGTTGAATTTGTTCTCTAAAATTATTCACACTTTTTTCTTTTTATAGAAATCATTAGCATTAGAAGCTTCAGAGCGGCCATCTTGTTTAGAGATGATAAAACACCGTTATTTTGATGAAGGGGATTTTGCTTCTAAATTTCTTGAGAACTTAAAAGAGCAAATTGAAAAAGAAACAGTAGTAAACCCATTATTAAAATCAATTGCTGCACACAAGTCAGATAATAATAGCAAAGAAAACAAAAAAGAAAAAAGACATAAAGAGCGCCAAGAATCTTTACCAAAATCACAACATGATTCAAAAAAGAAAAAAGATGCAAAGTTTATAGCTAAAGAAAACTCTGTGTACACTGTGCCACATTATTCATCAGTTGCGTCAAATATTGAAACTAATAAAAAGACTACAAAAGCAAATGATAAAAAACATAATACAAGTGTTGAAGATACTGAAGTTAATCAGCAAAGTACTGAATCCAATCAGCACCAAAATAATAAGAGTAAATCTGAAACAGATAAAACAGAATGTACGGCAGATAGAATCAATGCCCATGTTAGCATGTCGCAAGCAGTTAGTGATGGTAGGGGAGTAAAACAAGTGGATTTTGATCGATCGGATACTAAGTTATCACTTCGAATGCCATTAGATGTTTCAATTAATATGTTAGGAAAGAATTTACCAGACATCGGTCATGTAACTAATGCTAACAGGTATATACCACAAATATTATCTATGAAGGAGAGCGTAAAATCGACAATTATGAATTGATTGGCTTTTTCAAGGAAGGAGCCATTCAACTTCAAGATTGTTGACTCGCTATTCTCCTGCGTAGTTCTTAATTACATACTTCAAACGCTGTAGTTTTAAATCTAATATTCTGTGGATTTTTTGTTTTTTATGAGCAGCTAGTTAAATTTTTTTCTTTCTAATGTTGTAATCTTGATTAACCAATCAGTAGGTACACCACCATGGTGAAACTGCTTCAAAATTGAATAAAGAATTCATTTATTCGATATTGTTTGGCACGGTATATAGTATTAACCTTTTGGTAAACCTATAAAGATTGGAGGGGGCTAAAATTCTCCTGTTTTCCTCAAAAAATACTAATGCTGTAAGCATAACACTACTAAGAAATATTTACTGGCACAAGTACTTTCACATGTTTCTACCATTATTGTAACAATAATCACGTGACTTTTGCTGACGTCAGCAAAAATTTTGTGATTTTATAAAAAAATTTGGTACTTATATTTAAGGAGCCATAACTCTTGATTGAGAAATTATATAGAGATAACTCCATTCTCTTCCATAGCCGTGCCAAAGTAATTTTATATATTTTATATATTTTCATTATGGTTGTCATCAAAATTAATTATGCCATCAGATTTCTGGTGAAAGTTTCATTATCACACCATTATCCAATCAAAAGTTATATCATAATCATTTAAATGGATTTGACCAGGAAAACAATTTTTTTTCATTGGTGGGTTTCTGATGTTGAGTTTCTCTAGACAAGTACGGATGCTACCATCATGAAGTTTCAGCCATGTGCGTCTAATAGATAAATGATAAACGTCGCATGATTGTGACATGAATTTTTAGGCGTTTAGGCGTCTTTTCAACGGAGAGAAAATATATTACGCTTATCAAAGTGAGTCTGGTCAATGTAAAAGAAATCGCCAAAATGACGTATTAAGATCTTTTTATAAATAAAGACTAATTCTCTCTAGAGCGCATGGCCATGACGTTATAAAACAAACAAAGAGCTACAAGAAAAAGCCTCACAATAAGCACGCAGATGGAGGAAGTTTAAGCTTAGAACATAAATCAATCGAAGAACTTAGTGAAAAGTTGAAGAAAGAATCTCGGAGAGAATTATCTGATATAGATTTATCAAAAAAATCTGGGTTGCATTTACCTAGTGTCACGGGTATAAATATGTTATCCTGTCGATCTTTGGATAGACTGTTGACTTCACAGTATCGTAATGCTTATATTTGTTATATGTTCTTATTTCAAGCACCGTCTGTATATTTCGATGAAGAGCTGCTTGAGTTTTTTTATGTCTCACACATGTTGTCAAATATTATTAGCGACTGTAAAGTACTTCGATAAATGCATTCAATCATTCAGAGCTGTAGTAGGTACCTTGAAAATTAATCGAGAATAAGCCAAAATGGTTTTGAGGTTTTTAAGTAAGCCAACGGAATTCACAATGTACCTCATATGATTAGATTCGCTTTTGTGTGCGTTAAACTATCTTGGTTCATATATTATTTGTTGTTGACTAGATTAATTCTGCAATAACACTCTTGACATGTTGCTGTTTTTATTTTATTATCTCGGTCAAACTATACCAATCCAACGACGTAGTTTCGACGTTTACCATTACTGTTTTTCTCATTATTTACTTTCATAGCCAAGTCCATGAAGACAGGACAATCACGTGGTAGTATGCGAAAACATACAACGATTCCGCATATACAAAATATTGATCCATTCCCATCACCTGGTAATCCTCGCGAGGTATGGTTAGATTTTTAAACATCTTGAATACGCGTACATGTACAATATTTCCCAGAGTGCGTACTTTGATACTTCCTTAAAAAACGCTTCATATCCTAAACGAACTGTTGGAAATTTAATACACGTCCCAAACACCCCCTTTCATAAGTATAAATTCAAAATCTCGAAATATAATAGCCAGATTTACATGTATGCGAGATGCCTTTCTAGTTATTGTTTTATTTATTCTTGTTTTTGGAGAAAAACAAGATGCCCCCCAATAAACACCCAATATAGGAGCCTCGGGTCTTTATTCGAGGAAATGCGTGTGCCAAAGAAGGATCAGTCTACATGTTCATGAATAGGTTAAAGTAAGAGTTAAAGTGGTAAGCAATTACTTATTTACTCTTCCGCTTTGTATTTTAGTCACCTACTGGCACTGGACGATCACATCACAGAGATGGAAATCTTCCTGCAGTTTAGCATATGACTTGATTATACAAATCATATAATATGACTTGATTATACAAATCATATAAATATATATATATGTATATATTTCTTACAATATTAGTGAACGAGACTGTTAATATCATTTTCACATTATTTTTACGTATATCTATGCATTTTATACTATTTAATTTTTGAGTCATTTAACAATGTATAGTGATCAATGCTGACATTTACCCAAAGTTTGGGGGGAGGGGGGCATTTCCCCCCTAAGTTCGTGCAGCTTACTTTAATTTCAACTTTTATTTTATTATAAACAAAGAGAAAGATTTGAATGTTGGCTTCTAAGCTGTTGCCTAGCCTAATTATAAGGGTGGATTTGCACTAGGCGGACAATTTCGTGCGAAAGCCAAAAGAAGACATTTCATCATTAGTAGAAATTATGGAATGTCTTCTTTTGTATTTCGCACAAATTTATTCGCCTTGTGCAAATCAGCATTCTCATTTCTAACTTAAAACACTGATCAAGTCTAACTTAAAACACTGATCAAGTCTAATGAGTAATTAGAGATTCACCATATTTGTTTCTACGACTTAAAGATAATCACTTGGGATAAGTAGCGAGTGAGATACGTGCCTAGGCACCTGAAGATAGGCCCAATTTCAATTATTTTATACTGATGGTCATCACATTTGAATTTTTAAGAATAGACTGTTCGAAATATGATGCCATCACATGCCATTATAAACAGGAAAAACAGGGTTGTCACACTCTTAGAAACTTCCGAAAATGTTTGGTTCTCCTGGAAATCTCTTGGAAATTTAAAATTGTTATACTTCGCATTTCTATTTCTAATGTACTTTGCAGCACTTTTATTTAGGATCTTGTTTTTCAGTTCACAATTTTTCACAACGATAAATATTCCATGTTTTTACGAGTCTAATTTAAAGACATTTTTCTATTTTAATGTCACTAATCAACATTTTCTATTGAGTAAATAAATAAACCTTTCTCCTGGGAATATGTGACAACCCTGATAAAATAAGATCCAAAGAATATCGAGACCACCATCATATAATTTGATGGTATCTTCGTATTAAATAAACCAATCGGTTACAAGATCGTTGTTTCGATGTCTTCTGACCACGATGCGCATGTTGAAGATATAGTTTGTTGAAGTTTGTGATAGCTAGAATGTTTTTTAATCTGTGTTTACAGTCTACCTCACCTCGTTATTTACATATAGTGAAATACGTTGTTGAATAAGTACACATCCCAGTGGGCAAAAACTTGTTCAAAGTCCGCAGTAAAGACGTTAGAACAACGTTGTTCTAGCGTCTTTACTGCTGACTTTGAACAAGTTTTTGGGAATACTGCAGCTAATTAACATCCCGTGACATCTATTCAATATTGAAAAGACGTCACTTTTGCCGTCTATACGTCAAAGTCGCATCATTTCGGTGTTGATAAGACATTGTATCGGCAAGCCAGATATCCACATTTTATTTAACCGAAGTTATTCTTAACACACTTTTTGTCCTTAATGCCAACAAAATTGCAATTGATTGGTTATTAAGTCCGAAATAACCAATCAGTTACAAGATCGTTGACTCTTGGAGATGGTTCCATACATTTTGGTTGAGAACGGCGAATTGCGTTTGCGCTTATACTAAATGGATTGATAGAATTGTATATATTTAATTTTTGTTAATATTTCGTTTTGTATTGCTTGTATTGCTTGAGTAGTAAGTTATAAAGAAACAATTATTTCCTGTATTAGATGTCTCTTCATATTTCAATATGTCATTCATAACAACTTAGAGGGTTTCCAATGGGCAAAGACGTGTAAACACGCTAACGTTGGAAACGTTGTTCTGGCGTCTTTACTGCGGACTTTGAACAAGTGCTTGTCCACTAGATGGTGGGACAAGCCATGGACAAGCTTGACACTTCTTTTTCATATCGATTTATTTCGATTTTAATTATATTAGTTTCGATGTTTTCTATATGCATTGCAACTTAGAGAAGATGTTTTTTTTTATTCGCCACACAACGGACGAACTTCTGGAGAACCATAAGCAAAGTTATTCTTATTGCTTTGAATCATTTGCTTTGTTTTTGACCTCTTACAACAGATTTTTTTCTCTGTCTTGTATACTAAATCCCAAAAAACACTTGACAAGCTTTCCCATTCATCAATTACTGACGGTGGTGTTGACAATGAAAATATTATTTGTTTTTTATTTCAATACTTAAAACTGACATAATTTGAGCATTTTATTGAAGAGGTTGTATTATGATCGTCACTCTGTAATCATGCTTTATATTTGTGTTTTACGTTAACAATATTTCAAATTCACAGAGAATGTGTCAAAGGAGAGAATTTAGCCTGTAGAAGACGTCTTCTGGGATATTTGGAAACATATCATATCATCCCCATATCAAGGTTCTTTTCTGTATCTGCAAACTTGCCATTCTAAAACGTTTGTTATCAAACTTGCAATTCGCCTTCCCGATCCAAGTTAAATACCGTAAGGGCTTATATAAAGTAAATATTTTTGGTGTGCTTATAGGGGGTTTATACATAGACTAATTTTGTATCAACAAGGATTCAAAAAAAACAAAGCTCTTTACAGAATGCCGTATCATACAGATAGCAACTATAATATAACAAATACAACAAAAGCAAATCACCAGAAGGCATTTGGGGCACGCATGAAACTAACTACCTTGCATATAGGCCAAGAAGAGAGGGTAGCATTTTTTCTCTCTTGCATGAGTTAATGGGTTGAGCTTATACATAGAACAATCTGTGTGCTAACATTTTGATGGGCTTATATACGGGTGAGGGGCTTATATTCGGGGGAGGGTGTGCTCGGTGCTTATATTCGGGTTTTTACGGTACACCAAATATTAGAAAAATGCCTAAAGTAACGTTTCTTTCTTATTTCTTATCTAGCCTGGGCGCCGATGTTTAGTTTCTCCTGGGCTATATTTCCTGTTCTGAGAAAACTTAAAACCTAGCTTACACAGCATACTTTAAAGTTACCGCTATTGGGAAATAAGTATCAAGTCAACTGTTAACACTTTTATTCAATTCTTCAAAGAATTTTCATAAATCGCATAAATATCTGGTTTCGTATGAGTAGTCTCGCATCTAAAATGAATTGTTTGTTTAAGAAGCTCCAAAAAGTCCACGTTATGTATAGTTGTAATGTAAACCAGGTCTACAAAATAGCCTGTGACAGAAAATAAATTCTATCAAGCGCATGCCCATAGTAAACCACAACAGGGCGGCCGAGATAGGTTGAGACTGACTGAGAAGAGAAACGTTTGTTTACATTTTAATTTTACTTCATGTTTATCTGATTTGGAAGTAAAGTAATCTTATTTCTCAATATTGAAGCGTAGATATGACCGGGGAAGTTGATGCGCATCGTATTTTGGTAAGTTCTTTGTTTCAGTGTGATAATAATTAGCTAGTATAATGAGATGAAGAGGTATTTTCAACAAGGTCTTGGACACATCTTCTTCCTCTCAAACGTATTTAGAAAACTGGTGCTATCCACTACTAGCCACGATATCTCTGTCATCGTATTAAAAATGTATCTTCTCTTACAGACTTCATTTTTCAATTTCTGAACTCAAATAATTTGATTGAGACGGTTCCTCCTAGAGCTGGACCACCGGGTAGCCTAACATATCGACCATTCACTTTCTGCGCTCTCGGCCTACACACAATGCGTTATATTTCCTATATGACCGGGTTCTCAAAAGGAGAATGGTGATGACAACTTGTCCCACGTGATAGTGAAATAACGCTGTGTCTAAAGAACCAGCAATAAATCTTTTTATTTACTGATTAAAACTCTGACAATTGTCTCGATGACTGCTTGACTTAACCCTTACCCGTCAGTAAATAAGAGACTTCCCCGGTTCTTTAGACACTGGTGAAATAAATCCAACTATCCTAACCTCACAAGAGGCCATCAACAAATGATTTTCATTTTTTTTAACGGCTTTAGGCCGTTAAGGCTTATACCCCTTCCCCCTCTTCCTTAACGGCCATAGAAAAAATTAAGAGGATAACTTTTCGCTATATCCATCTATATCACAGTGCGACAATAGAAAACACGCTGCTAGGCTGCCCCGTCCAAGATTTCATCAGCAATTCGATTGTATTACCAAGACCAGATTTCGTAGCAAGATTCTTTGCGGTCTGCAAATTATTACGGTAACATTCTTGTAAGACGTATTCTGGTCTGAGGAGAGATATCTGGTCTGTAAATTTGTGAAATAATGAAAAAAATATGGTAGACATGAGCTATTATTGCTAAACGGGGCACGGAATGCTTTTTTGTTACTTTTCGATGAAAAATGAATGCGAAAAGACGCGAGATGTGTTTATAGAGATTTTCATTCTTTTTTTCAAAATATATTTTTTTATCAATTTCAATCAGTTTTATGGTATATTAATCTGCCATATGTTTAATATCTTTGCATTTCATCCATTGCTTTGTCTCTGAAAGTTTCAATGTTTTCACATTCCTCACCTGACTACGCTTTTAAAAATGGTGGTCCTTCCTTCGACAATCGATTTTCTTTATTCGAACGACTTTTGACCATTTACTACCGAGCGGTAAACACCATTTTCGTTATGCGCACAATTTTCAATTCGACTGTGGACCTTTCCTGCTAATTCTTTCGGTAAAAGAAACAAAGTATGTTGCAGAATAGGAAGCAGGGCTTAAAATAACTGACGGTCATTACTGTGAAGGAGAGATTTTTCAGGATATTATAAAAAATCTCTCCTCCACAGTGATGACCTGCTGTTATTTCAAGCCCTGGGAAGTTAAGTGACTATCTTCATGTCATTCGTATTTTCCTGTCAAAAAATAGAACATTTGGTGGTGGTGCCATTTTCTTAAAACATTTTCTAATAATATTGCATGTTGTTACTGTTGCATGATATTACTGTATCCCTTTAAAATTCATGTTCATAAATTGGCTTTTTTTGGAGGCTGATGAATTACCTAAAATCATTGTTCATTATTTCTACAAAATTAGGGTGAAATGTGTGTCTATTTTTGCTACATGCAAAGGATGTTAACTAATTTATGTTAAAATGAAAAACAAAAATGAAAAACAAATATACTATATATCCTGAGTAATGTTCATGTGAGAAATGGAATTGCAAGTTAAGTCTAAGTGTTCATGCATATTACAATGACGACTCCATATTGTCTTCTTTTCAGGGCCCAAATGGCAGAAGCCTTCGCTTGACTGGTCATGTAGGATTTGACAGTTTACCTGATCAGTTGGTTAATAAATCTGTTAATGCTGGTTTTGCATTTAATATATTATGTATTGGTAAGTTTCCGTGTCGAAGAACTGACTATTTAAATGAACCTATAACAAGATATAACATTACAACCTGGCAATGGTGTAGTAAAATAATACCTTGTATTTGAAAAAAGAGTACACAATCACTGTGGATATCAGAATCAGGCTTTCTAGCCTTAAGCAATGCTCAAATATCATTCCTTCACAGTCATTATTTGCCCTTATTTTGAACACTGCACCTACTCTCTCTCTAATATAGTATAGTATTTGGAGAGAAGAGCCAATAATTTTATTTTCATCTGATTTATACCTAAGAACGGATATTTAAGAAAACTATATTTCAAGTTTCTAGTGAGGTTTAGCAAACATTTTTCTAGATTACGTATTCTTCCAACTTAATCTCCAAATGCGAGTTTAACTAACCTTCTAAGAAGTGCTACGAAGCAGCCATATTCGGTTGGAAATTACAAGCGAACTTTTGGGAAGATATTGCAATGTTCTAGAAATATATGTTCCTCAGATATTCCTCGGCTCTTGGTAAAAAAGAACTCAATATATTCATTTTTTAAGATTACGATAAAAACGATATTTAACAAGAGATTAGGGAATCACCAATCTTAAATTGTGTTTGCTAAACCTCACTAATGTAGTAGAATTTAGTTATTTCATTGGTAATGTTTGGATTTTTCAGGTGAAACAGGTATTGGTAAATCTACGTTGATGGATTCTCTATTCAAAAGAACATTAGAAGGTAATTCATTATTTTTGTTTTCATGCTAAAATTCCTATTTCTAAGGTTCTATATCTAATAACTGAAAACAAAACACAGCTCTCTGCATTTCGAAATTCCACACTATAAATTCAAACTGTACTTTTAATAACACACAGCACATGTTTACTGTTATCAACGTTAAAGCATTGTGGTACATATCTTTGATCATTGACTCAGAACCCTTCTCCATAGATATTAATCTTACAGCTCAGAACAATATTCAAATCACACCTTCACAGGTGAAGTCTGACACTGACAGATATGTCAACTAAATTCTAAATTTTATTTATTTTTTAGGAAACCCTCATGAGCACAGTTCACCAGCAGTAGAAATTCAACATGTGACATATGATTTAAAAGAAAGTAATGTCTCCTTAAAATTAACAAATGTTGAAACTGTAGGTTTTGGTGATCAAATTAATAAAGAAGATAGGTAAGTAAACAAAGCATTGATTGTATCTATGGGGAAGAGTGCTGAGTCAACAATCACGCAATTACATATGATTACATATGACGTCTCTTCTATTACAACTACACTACAACATCAACACTGAAATTTATGTGCTAATATACAAAAAACAAGATCAAAGCAAAAATCTGCATTTGTGATGTATTTGTACAAACATTTTCTTTATGTTATTGATTCCGATTTTTAACATGGAGATGCAACCATTTCATGACTTCACGTAAGGTTTCCTATTAATCAAAGCATTTGTCTAACTGAGAGTGTTTTTCTGTAGTGGGTATCCTCTCTAAATCTTATAAAACTGTACTCCAGTGGTTGAAATAAGGGTAAATAATCACTGTGAAGGAGGAATTTTTAAGTATAGCTTCAGACTAGAAAGCCTGAAGCTATACTCAAAAATCATACCTCCTCAGTGATTTGCTCTTACTGTTCTCAATATTTGTTTTAGTACAAATGCAATATTACAATATATTGATGCAAATTATGAAGCATATTTGCAAGAAGAGATGAAAATTAAACGATCATTAAATAGCTATCATGATACTCGTGTTCATGCTTGCTTGTATTTCATAGCACCAACAGGACATTCGTAAGTATCCAAGTGTAAACCTGAAAATAATTGAGCAAGCCTCAAAGATTACTGTTGGACATCACTTGTGGAGGAGTGTTTTTGAGTACAGTTTTTAGTCTTCCAGCTGAAAACTGTACTCAAAAAACACTCATCCACATATGTGATGTCCGACCATTATTTTTGAGGCTTGCTGAGTGTATTTTCATAGTTTAGTAACAAGTATTATGTAGTTAAGGCTTGCAGTGACGTTTGTCAGTGATATTCAAATTTTCAGAACAGCTCTACACTCTCAAGAGTAAGGTATAGGCAAGCTTTTCTGGTACTTGATAGATCTTGTAAAAAAACATTTAAAATGAATGGTGCTTAGACTTTAAAGTTACTCTGCAGAACCAATCTGCAAGAAATTAGCTTAATCCCAATGTGTCAAAATCTTCTGTTTTGGTAGATAATATACTACCATTGCAAAATCTACATAAAAATATAGCTGTTAAAATTGCTGTTTATCTGGTTTGAATTGCTGCCAAAATGTTGTTGATGTGGCACATTTCTCTTGTGCAAGTACTGTGCATATAATATGTTCGAGTATGTTGAATGTAGAACTTTACTTTTATTATATCATTTCATTATAGTTTAAAGTCTCTTGATTTAGTTTGTATGAAGAAATTAGACAAAAAGGTATGATTCTTTGCCATTCAAATAACAATGAATATAATAGGTACATAATAGCTGCAATGACATATTGGAGCAAGTAAACTAATCTTGTAATTGATTGGTTTATTCTATATGCTAAACTCTTAAAACTTTGTCACAATCAGTATAATTTTATTTATTTGAAAAGTTTGATGGGTATATCAGTGGTCGAAATATGAGTAAATGAACGCTGTGGAGAAGTTCTTTTCGAGGTTCAGGTGCTATAAAGCCTTGAGCGATGCTCAGTCAAAAATCCCTCCTCCACAGGGATTATTTACTCTTGTTTCAACCACTGTCAATTTCTACCAATGGAGTGTCTTCTTTTGGCTTACGTGCAGACTTTTCCGCCTAATGGTAATATTACGATTAATTGGTTTCTTCCTTACAATGAAACCAATAAATTATGACTCTCTTTGCTCTTCTCCACACCTGCTAAAATAGATTATGCTTTATGTAGGTCAATATTATCCCAATTATCGCCAAGGCTGACACGATATCAAAAAGTGAATTGCAAACTTTCAAAGAGCAGGTATGTAATTCTAGATGTGCCACAAGCAATATTTTATACAAAAACATCACATTAACAATAATTGTTATGCATTGTAGACAGGTGGACTTTCATTATAGGAGTATATATATTATAATACATTTATTATGATGGAGGAAAGTTGCAATGATTTTTCCTAGCATCAAGCCTAGTTTGGACCAATTGTGGCTTTTCTTGAAGCTGTTCATATACCACGTTGAGTTTGTTGCTGTTAATTTATTTGATAATTTATTTCTCTTTTAGATTATGAGTGAATTAGCAAGTAATGGAGTTGAAATTTATAGGTTCCCTACTGATGATGAAACTGTTGCTGAGATCAACGGACAAATGAATGTAAGTTTTAGCTGTTTCTAATAAGAATCCAAACAACTTGACTTAGTACCACATTGGTCAAAATAAGAATAAACAATTGCTGTGGAGAAGGGATTTTTGAGCTAGCTTCAGGCTTTGTAGTTATGTTCAAAAATCATTCCTCCACAGTGTCTATTTGCTCTTATTTCGACCACTTGTTTTATTCAGAGAATTTAAAATAAAAATATCAGTAATCGAAATAAGAAAAGTGATTTTTAAGCATAGCTTTTGACTACAAGGCCTGAAGCTATGCTCAAAAATCCCTCCTCTACAGTAAAGATTCAACAATTGGCTTTACCCTATCACACATACTTCTAACCATTGTATTCATGTTTCTGTCAAATGATAAGCTATACTGAAAACCACTCCTCCACAGTGATTATTTGTTTTTATTTTGAGCACTCCTCTTTGGAGAAACTATTTGCCTCATCTTGACCCACCTTCTGTTCATGTTTTTTAGACTCATCTACCATTTGCTGTAGTTGGAAGTAGAGACGAAGTTGTGATGGGCGGTGAAAAATTTAGAGCACGACAATATCCATGGGGTACTGTGTTGGGTAAGAATCTACACATTCATGATTAGCTTATGACATAGACCTTCGCTGTTTTAGCTCAGTCTCTGTATACCCACTTCTTAGTATGAGTCTTACTTATCTCTCAATCCATAAAAACATTAGTAAATTTGCATGCGCTACTAACAAATAAATGAATTAAGAAACTTTCAAACAAATGGAAATTATACCAATGCTGTAAAATCTAAACCCTCTTTTGAGAGTTATATACTATTATCATTCTTAGTTGAAAATGAAAACCATTGTGATTTCGTGAAACTTCGTGAGATGTTACTTCGAACCAATATGCAAGATTTAATCGAACAGACACATGAGAAACATTATGAATTATATAGAAAAGAAAAAATGGAACAAAAGGGATTTAAAGATGGTGAAGACAGGTATGAAATAACAATAGAGGGGCGTCTTTAAATTGATTGACTTCATTGCTGATACTATCCAAATAGGCAAGAACTTATTCAAAGTATTATACGAAAATGAAACCGCATAGAAGACTGTCATGTCAATGAGCTTGCAATGGATTGGTTTCTTCAATACGGATCCATTGTAAGATCCCTTTGAGAAAATGTAGTTAATTGTTATTTTTATTGTCAATAATGTAAGGTAGCTGTAGTTTGGTCAGTGGTCGAAGTAAGAGCAAATAATCACTATTGAGGAGTGATTTAACTTCAAGCTACAATGCCCGAAGCTATTCTTAATAATCCCTCCTCCACAGTGACTCGTATAGCGTACTGGGCAAAGTATGTAGTAGAGTTGTGGGTATTTCTATCCTAAGGACTATTATGTATTTTTCTTTTCATAGCATCCAGGAAGCATACCAAAATAAACGTGAACAATATATGCTCAGCCTCCAAAAAAAAGAAGAAACTATTCGTCAAACTTTTGTACAAAAAGTAAAAGATAAAGAAAACGAGCTAAAGAAAGCAGAGCAAGAGGTTAGTGTGAACTAAATGTTTTCTGTCACTTTTAATAGGTGATACAGGTAGATCTTATTTACTTACCTCAATTGGAAAGAGTTGTGACGAAAATCTAAAGAAAAATGACGCGTGCTTATGTTCCAAAATCATCAATCAGTCTGTACGCCAATCAAAATCATCAATCATTCTGTACACCAATCAAAATCATTAATCAGTCTGTACACCAATCAAAATCATCAATCAGTCTGTACACCAATCAAAATCATCAATCAGTCTGTACACCAATCAAAATCACCAATCAGTCTTTACACCAATCAAAATCATCAATCAGTCTGTACACCAATGATCTCGACATTATAGCATTTTCTTTAGAAGAAAATACGAACAAAGCTATATGAATTCGAAGACGCGAAAAAAAATCCAAAATTAGGCAGCCTGGTAACACTGGACGCTAATGTATAACCAAATTTTATTTTTTACAGCTGCAAGGTAAATTTGAAGAAATGAAGAAACGTCAATCTGAAGAAAAACGCGTCGTGGAAGGCTTGAAGAAGTCATTGGTAAGTTAATCCCCCCTCCCTTATGTTTTCACAAAGTAAGAAAATACAATAAAATGACTGTTAGATGTTAGGGAACATTTAAAACAGTTCATCATAAGTATCAGCGGGGAAGGGTGTTAACTCAGAGGTGTGGAAAATTTTAATACCGTTGACTCAGTACTCTTCTTCGCAGATGTTGCCTTTTCAACCTCTGGTTGGTAAAGCAGAATGCTCTTGTGTGTTTTAGGACGATGACCAAGCACAATTTAATAATACGAAACAAGAATTAGCAGTACATCAAGCTGAATTAGCTGGAAAAGGGAAGAAATCAAAGAAATAAATCGAGTAGTAGTATCAGTAGCAGTATATTGTTTAATTCTTGTGTGTTTTAGGATGATGACCAAGCACAATTTAATAAAAACAAACATGAATTTGCGTTACACCAAGCTGAAATGGCTGTGAAAGGGAAGAAACCAAAAAAATAAATTGAGTAACAATATGGGTCGTATATTTATATTGTTTAGTAAACAATTTATGTATATTTTGTATATTATATGGCTTTACTTAGAGATTTACCTCAGACGTTAGTTGTATCGATGCTAGCATCGTATTTTATCCTAAGTAAACCAGGCAAATTTATACCAGGCTGAACTCCTATTGGTTTATGTTCTTGGGTATATTTTGTTTCAAAGCGAGGCAATCGAATCTACACGTGCTTCGTAATCTATATTGCTAAAGTAAGAGCAAATGATCACTGTGGAGGAGAGACCTTTGCAACCTGAAACTACTTAAAAATCGCTCCTCCGCATTGAGTATTTGTTCTTATCGGTAGCACTATACTTTTTATTAAAAATTAGCTTATCTTTACGGGAGCTTATTAGACCATTCATTTAACACTTATCTCAAAGATAATTTACTATCTTCCCAGCCGGCAAAAGCCTGTTCAAAGTCAGCAAAGTAACGTTAGAACAACGTT
>JAULBZ010001838.1:0-20541 GCA_032360805.1 Neoturris breviconis
TAACAAATGAGCTTCGCGCAAATTTGCATAAAATGCGCGCAAGCGCGCATTTTATGCAAATTTTTGCTCCGCAAAAAGAAACGTTTAACCCTATTCAGGCACAAAGTTTAACTTGTGGCTTGTATTGCTTGTCGAAATTCGTAAAATGTCTCATAATTTATGCGATCAGTTGTAGGATCATTTTGAAATAAATTTTTTTTGGTAACTAGGGATAATTTTCCCTTAGCAACAATATTTTTAACAGGTGGTAAAATTTTTTTTTTTTTTTTTTTTTTTTTCTGCACCACCTTTTTTCCAGTTATGACGTCATCGTTAGTAATGACGTCATCCAAAAAATTAATTCGGTTAAATGTTAATTAGGGGTTCACCTGACTTTCTGGAAAGTTTCAACACTACAAGTTATGGAGTGGGGGGCACTTTGTGCCCACCCTCGGCTATTCAGAGCCCCAAAAAGCCCGGCCTGAATAGGGTTAATATGTCATAATTCCTTATTTCCCCATAACTTATACGACCTGTGCATTGCTAAAAATAGTAATACAGAGTCCGTATATGGCGATCCGTATGCAGCAGCACTCATTTTGTCACTCTCCCGGTTGCATTACTATCCTCGAATGTATACCAAGGATGATTCAATAGTCTAAATCCAATGAGAAATATACGTCTTATCCCAGTGGGTATACCACATCGCATCAAGATTGAAACGACTGCACAACGGCGAGGTTACTTCGACGTTGATCCGGCGTCGTATGTCTGCAGTGATGCTACAACCGATCGACTAACTGTTTTCACTGTCAAAGAAATAAAAATTTATAAACAAAAGAAATCCATAGTTTTAGAGAAATCATCGGTAAACAATTCAATGAAGGGAGCACCTTTTCTGTACTTGACATTCTATTTTATTACTTTTATGGTATATACAACCAGGGCTCGAAATAACAGCCAACTTGGCTGAAAATATTCTGAAAAATCTCTCTTCCACAGTGATGGCCGGCTGTTATTTCGAGTTCTGCTTTAGGTGCACGATAAGATCCCAATCCACACATATAATTAACTGAAGTATACAAATCCTTACATGAGCTAAACCCTGAGTTCATGCGGGGCTTGTTTGCTCACAAGAGTGTGGATATGGATCTTCGTCGTGGAATGCCATTAGCTCTCCCTGCCAAAATTGATTGTTTGACCAAATCTACCGTATTCCAGGCAATATCGGCATGGAATGACCTGCCGTCAAACGTTACTGTTATTTTACTGCTACTGCTGATGTTTCTGATCAGCAATATTTTTTTTAACCATTTTAACTAAAAAACATTTTCTACTATTCACCGATTACTTTTTAACTATTTGTAAATTGTGTCCAACGTGAAATAAAGATTATTATTACTATTATTATTATACATGACGAGGAGTTCATATAATTGAACAATGTTCTCAACCTATTTCCCAGGGCTTTTTGCATTTCCGATATACGGAGAGCGGCTGTCTGTGTTCTGAAAAGGCGAAAAGCCCTGTGATTGAGGTTGCAATATTTTCTCACTTCGAAAGTAAAAGTTCATTCTACACGTTCAGGATGTCATGTAGTCAACATGGTTCTCAGAGCTTATTTTACGTATTTCAATAATGGTAGCCCTGGTAACGAGATTGGTCAAATTGTTATAAAATATGTACAAAAATGTTATTAGCAACAGTCCGGCGACTTAGTATAGCATCCGGTTAATTCTAAGAAATATCCAGTGAGTTGGTATGGTGCCACCTTGAGTATAATAAGTATACGGAGGATTCATAATATATCCGGATAACTATTCTACATCCGGGGATTAGATAAGTAATAAATTTGAAGTCAAAATAAAATCTTTATGACTGTTCATAAATTGAATACACAATGGGCGATAACTTGTTCAAAGTGCACAGTAAAGACGCTAAGAAAACGTCGTTCGACGTTGTTCTAGCGTATTTCCTGCGGACTTTGAACAAGTCTTTATCCACTAAATAGATTGCGTGAGAAAACTTTCTATACACTATACACATGATTGTTGCAATAAGAAAATCATTAATTTGCGAAGTAAAAATGTAATTAAAAGCTCCATTAGTTCTTGTACTCGTACTGACGTCATTCAATTAACGTTCGATTTACAAGTAGCTACTAAAAAAAAAAAACATTCAAATTTACCGAGTCTAAAGTGAAATAATTTGTTCATTCAAAAATGCATCAGGAGAACTAAGCAAAATCAGGCGATGAATATATTATTAGGTAACCCAGCAGGCAAAAAGTCAAAGTCAAAGCCTGTTCAAAGTCAGCAAAATAACGTTAGAACAACGTTCTGGTTTTTATCGGCGAGAGAATGGATAAAAATTCTTAACTATTCCCAGCGGGCATAAACTTACTCAAATTCAACAATAAAGACGCTAGAACAATCATTGAAAATGTTGCTTTAACGTCTTTGCTATGGACTTAGAACATGTTTCAGAAGATAATACCCCTTAGGGATGATCTTCACTAGGCTAAAAGTTCGCTGCAAAGTCAAACGAAGACAATCCATTGGTATGACGTCACACCATGGCCACACATACTCGTGTCGAGGTTAATCCAAGTATCGATAAATTCACAGATAGTTACTAAAGTAATGCCAAATTTACCGATAATTTTACATATTTTAGTAACAACTTATGAATTTAGGCAATGCTTATACCATTTTGAATAAATAACATAAAGTTACCAATAATTCATCAGGTAGAAAGAAAACACTCAGTGAACAAAAACTTGTTCAAAGTTCGCAAAGACCTGACGCTAGAACAATAGCGTCTTTATTGCCAACTAGGTATAGAACAGCCAATTGAAATTAGAACATCATTCGACAAGGTCCTATATAGTGCTTGGAGGGTCCAACCTAGAACTGCTTTACTACTAATCATACTGTAGCTTTGAAAGCGCAATTTTTACGTAGTTTTGCTAGATAATAAAAGCCCAAAGAAGATCTCCTTTGGGGAAAATTATTTTAATCGGCTTCGTTTTAAGAAGAAGATATTTTAGCAGCTTTAAAGTAGTCAAAATCAATAAATTTGATAAGAATTAATCTACAATGAGGAGTGTTAAGTCAATGTGCTTGTAATTGATTGGTTTCTTCGGGACGAAGAAACCATTGAATTGGAAGATCATTGATTCAGCACACTTCGCCTGGGAACGAATTTTGGAGATGGTCCATAAAATGGAGACACGACGTAAATAATAGGGTATTTTATTCAATGTGTAAACTGGGAAAGTATTTTTTGTTTTTTAATGGCAAAACTACATAAAATTGCAATTCCAATTTTACCAAACAATCATGGACATAAATATTTGATAAAAATTCCCTCCCCTCATTCAATGTTGATTGCCGGTTTGCACACAACAAAAATATGCAACACCAACATTGATTCGGGGTGTGTGAGAAGGGAAGAAGGCTGGAATATAACACTTTTTATCATAATTTATGTCGATCGTGGCTAGGGGGTAAATTAATTCCAACTGCTACACTGATACCGAAACATCCGGTACCGAATTTGGCAGTCCTTTACGCGTGTTTGATGACCTATATCATATTAACTTACACTACAAGAAGTTACGTGCAGACCTTATTAAAACCGTAAAGTCATACACATGTGGGCGTAATATCACACGTATAAGGGCGTAACATTAAGCACATGCAGACACTAAATGATCATTTAAAAACAATTAAATAAGTGACTTACCTTATTGAGTATAATTATATGAAATTGCGTGATATTTTTTGTTTTTCTCGTATGCAAAACGTTGGATTTGTTATTTAGAGTATTTTTTTAGCAATTAATATAGCACGAGGACGAAAGAAATGAAATATTAGAGTGAAATGATTTGATTGTTTTTTACGCGCGTGCCATAATTTTTGTAAGAGCTTCTCATTGTTCTCTTAAACAAACAAATATAAATGTTTACGATTTTTAAGATCATCTACGTATCCATGGAGACCATCCCAGTGTAAAAAAACTCGTTCAAAGTCTGCAGTAAAAACGCTAAACAACATTGTAAACGTTGTTCTAGTAGCGTCTTTACAGCGGACTTTGAACAAGTTTCCCCCCACAGGGAGGGATATCACTACAAACTTTATTCAAGCTCTTTGGATTCGTTCATTACTTTTAAAGGATCACTTTCCTGGTGAATTAAGTGTCACCCATTTTATTTGTTTCGTTTTCATAGAGCGAGAAAAAACAACCGCATGGCGACACATAGCTACGCTCAAAGCATTTCTGTAGTAAATTTATTTAGAATTTTGGCCTATTTCATGTCTGATAACAGTCGAGTCTTAGGCGGATTTCCGCTACGCGAATTCGATGGCACGAATTCTAAATGAAACCATCATATTGGTTAAAAGTGATGTCTATTTAGAAGTGTCCGCTTATTAGAAAGTTGGTTAGTCTCACGTTTTTTTTTTATAAGAAACATTTTTATAAGAAACATTGCCAGGCTGAAAAATTAAGAAAGGAAATTTTTGGGAAGGGTATTACTAATAAAACATCTTGACATAACAAATGGAACTTTTCTAAACATAAGAACTACATGAACTACTGTATATACAGTTTCAATGTCTACACAAAGAGATCAAAAATGTTTCCATCATCAAACATATTTCCATCATCAAGTATATTTCCGTTACGGTATTGGCCTCTCAAAAAGTTATTATAGGGTTAGTAAACAATAGTTTTAAAATTTTAACTTTTAAAACTATTGCATCGAACAGAAATAAAAAGTAAAAAAATAAGAAACCCTTAAGAAACATTTGAGGCTGGGATTGACCTAAACTTACGAAACATTGAGGCTCAAGGCAAAAAACATGTTTCTTATAAAAAAAAAACGTGTATTACCAGACACGGCCTAGCAGCGATAAATTTTTATAGCTAAAACTTTGAAATTTAATACTTACCACTTAATTTACAAGAAAAGGGCGGGAAAAGAAAATAAAAACTGTCTGATTTATAACAAATGCAACATCTTGTTCATTCTAGAAAAGCTGTTGAATGGAAAAGAAGACTGTATGAAGTAACAAAAAACCTTATGTTTTATCTTAATTTCCAATTTCAATTTGTGTTTGCTAATTGAAGAAGTTTTTTTAGAGGAAATGTTTATTTCGTGCAGAAATTTTTGGAGGTGTTTGCTAATTGGTGTTCGCTTTTTGGAAAGTCCCATATAAGTATTTATTAGGAATTTTGCTGGTGCAAGAACATTATTCTGTTAATTAGAGGTGTCCGCTAATTAGAGGTGTCCGCTAATTAGAGTGTCCGTTAATAGGAAAGTCAACTAGTGTAATGTCAGAAACTTTTGCAGGAAGAAATTTTCGCTTTTTTTATAGATATTGGGCAAATTAGCGAAATTTTATTCCCGCGAAAGTTTCTTAGATGGCCCAACCTTGAAAGTTTATTCCCTTGAAATATTCTTGTACGGTCTTGTCAAAGAATATTCTTCTTTTAGTCTCGTATCGTGATTTTTCAAATTTGTCAAATTTGTTCTAACCTATGTTAATATGTTAATTCCGCGATATGTTAATTCCGCGATATCTTTAAGCCTACCAAATAGTTGTGTTGGAACGAGATGTTGGAGTTAATTTATCAAATAGGGATATTCCTGGTTTTCGATAAGAAATGATGAGTTGAATCTATGATTAAAGTAAGAGTCTTCGGCATTACAAAATCTGAATTTACCCAAAAACATGTTATAGAACAAAGCGAACTCTCTATTAACCCTTCATTAATATGGTGTAGACCCCTGAACTTTATTATTCAGGAGGTTATCTTCTTGCATATTTTAAAAATCTGCATCATACCTTCGTGACTTTTTGCCATAAATTAACAAATTTCCGGGGGTACCCTACCATACTAACGAAGGGTTAAAGGGTGAAATATTTCAAATAAAAAAAGAATGATCGACCTATTCACGAATACATCAAAGTGTCGTCCTGTAATTTAACATATATAAAATAAATAAAAATGTATACCTCGTAGAAATATATCTTACGAGTTACTGCGCTCGTATGATAGCACATACTGGCAGTTTCCGTCATATTTTGAATTCAAATAACGTGTCTGAAAAGTTTTTAAGCAGACCTAATCAGTCACTTCAATTTTAAGAGGCATTTTCGACAAGTTCCCTTTTAGGAGGGTTAAATTACCTATTTTATGAAATATGGCGGCTGAGACTTTGGCCGATTTGTTTGAAAACAACAGTTTTAAGTTTTGACATACCTGGGCAATTATCTTTTGATATTTCCATAGTTCTTTATGAAACATCCGTGGAAAATACTGCAAAAACGGTTTCTTTCTGCCATTTCAATACAGCCAGCATACCCCAGGAAAACATTTCATGAACTCTGGGCAGCGAAATAGAGACAAAAACGAACAAATCTGAACATGGTTTGACTTTCCTTCCATATTGCGATCTTCTCTGATGATATTTTTTTTATTTTATGGTCACATGGTCTGAATTCTATAGCGGTATTGACAAGAATTCAGACCCGTACCTCTAATCTATTGTGCTCTGCTGATCCAAACAAATTTATTCCATTTGCTACCATTTTGAATATTTATGCAAGTTTTCGATTCTCGGGAAATAATTAGATTGCCGAAAATTAACGGTTTATAAGCTCGTGCAAAACGAGGCGTTGGTTCCTCAAAGTAGAATTTGACGCAATGCAATAACTTCCTTTTTGTGCACTACAAAGGCGATCATTTTGCTATTGATACAAAAGTTGATATTACAAAAGTAACATCCATACATGGATGTTAATGGAATATGTATGAAACTTAATCAGGTTATACATCGTTCTTATAGGTATCTATCCCAGTGGTCAATAACTTGTTCAAAGTACGCAGCAAAGACGTTAGAACAACATTGATAAAAATTTTTAAGTTTTTATTATGGTTAATTTCCACTGACAAAGCCAAAATAATTTCTACCATTGGAGTTTTCACAGCGAATTTTTTGCCTGGTTGAAATCGACCTTTAGAGGGGTAACCTCCAAAAGTGTCATGTTTAAAAAGCATATATATCAACAACTTTCTAAGTAACAGCATTAGCTGCTTAAATGCTCTTTATATCGTTTTTTTCATTTTAAGATCTTTCAAATGCGAAAACCCTCGGATTTTTGGAATCATGGTCACCGCCTGATAGGGCTCACACTTTGAGCATATTTTTTTAGTGTGCCAATTCCCCAACCCATTTGGCAAATACATTCGCAATTAAATTTCGCCTTTTTCCGTGAACATTTTATACAGGCAAATAGAAGAAGCCCTGGGAACGAGGTTGCAGGCAAATATCAAAGATAAAAATATTTAGCCTGTTTCGCAGACAAAAATATATGTAGAGTTTGTGGAACAGGCTACAAATATTCTGTGAATTTCCACTAGAGGATTAATTTACCAAAAGTAAGGAAATTTGAAAACAATTTGGACTTTTTACTTCTTCTCAAATTAAGGGTTTTACTCTGTAACCCTTGCCAATAAATCCAACATACGTCATTTGTATCACGTCATTTGTATTAATATTCGCGGGTATTTATTTTCGCCATTGATTTTTTTTATTTATTTACGTTTTTGTATATAGTCTAAAATTTCGCTGGTATAAATTTTCGCTAATTTCCTATTTTAGTATAAGAAAAAACAGAAAAGTTTAACATTCCTACAATATACTGAATAAAGTACAATTCGTTGAAACATTTTTATTTGTTTTTTTGCTTAAAAAAAGTAGTAAACGTCATTGAAACAGCCAAATACATTTCTGTCTATTAGTGAACCCGGTTCATCCTCATCAATGACTGAATATTTCAACAACCTCGTTCCCAGGGCTTCTTACCTATTCCGTATTTCGAAAAGACAAGAAGCCCTGGGAACGAGGTTGAATATTACAACAGTCATTCTTTCCTTCTTTTTCATATTTTCGGGAGGTAAAAGGGGAGGGGACGCTCATTAATCTTTGAAAAATTCCCCTCCTCCTCTATTCTCTCCTCCCCCGCGCTAATTAACTTTTAGGAAACTCTCTAAAAACTAAAATACGCATTAAAAATAACGGGAAGTTTAGAATGAATTAATTAAGCGACTAGTAGCCTGTACTACAAACTCGACGTCTGGCGAGAAAACGCGGCGGCTCTTTTTTTGCCGCGGGGCGGGTCTGCGGAACAGGCTAGCGACTAGTCCCTAAGTAATTGCCTGCTACACAATCTCTGGAGGTAGCGAAAATAAAATACCATTGTTATCATATTTATTTAATAACTCTAGAAATTTTCCAACCGACTTCCCCCCCCCCAACCACGTTTATTTTACCACTCCTCGTGCGCCAACAGTTTTTACTTTAATTCTACAATTATTGGGTAGCTTAGACCATCTATGCTTAGACGTAGTTCGAGTAGTTTCTGGATATAGAAAATAGCTGATGTTCAAAACAAAAAGAAAACTGTACAACCATGGTAATATTTTGCTCCAAATTATTTAAATAGTTGAATCGTCTATCTCAGAAACGTAAAAGAGATGAATTCTTACATTGAAATTATGCTCCAAAAGTTCAAGCTTTTTAAATACGACATTCGAATATGAGGTTAATTACTCGATTAATTAGACTTAATTAGTGCCTACAATACTATTCTAAGAAATAATTTAACATCTTGTCTGGAATGCGATGATTGTGTCCATCGCTAAGAGATTATAATAGTTTAAAATTATGCTCAATGTATATATTTTAAAGCGAACACTAATAGAACAATAAACAAGCTATCTGTAAAAGAAGTTTAATTATATTATTAACCAATGAAGCGTATTCAAATTGAATGATCTATTCAGAAAGTCTATTGTATATGTTCATTGAATCATATTATCTCAAGCCAACAAACTATCATTCTGAATTAATTTTCGACTCGAACAGAATGCTAAATAGAGTACGTAACTTTCCTATACGATTATTTTTTCGATTTCGCGCATGCGTTTTAAATAATAAACAAACTGACCGCGGAATATTTACGATACATATTTAATATTTGTAAGTGTATAATATAATTATCGCGATTTATAAAAAAACGCGGAAGGAGTTTATTATTGGGATACCTCACAATAATTTTGAAGAAGCGGAAAGATCTGCTTAGGTATGCACTTGTTTATGCTCAATACATATTACAAACGGTAACATTTTTTGTTAGCAAGATCAAGAGATCAGCGTATATCTAGGTATAATTATTCTGTATAATTCCAAGTATATATTTAGTTAGTAATTTAATAATTATCAATAAGTAATTAGTGAATAATCAAGAATTTCGACGATTTTAATTAGCTATAATAAACAAGGATCGGGCTGGTAAAAAGCAGAATGCTTTTGCATTCGTTAAGTTATCGGTAACTATACATTTATTATATCTGTTGTAGCTAGATGCTTGAGGTTCTTCGAATATATTACTTACCAGTATAAATTATTAGTTGGCTTAAATACGAAATAGGGTGTGTATAGCTCGCTTACTTTTTACGCGATCAACAATGCTTAATAAGGACGTCTAAGTAGATTATGAAAGATTATATACAGTATGTATAGTTGGTAATACGTCCTAATAAAACCTCGGAAACCCATTCGGTATAATCTATAGTCTTTATGTTGATACACTCTGTTATTTGTCAAATGTAGCTACCCAGTAGGCAAAAACCTGTTCAAAGTCAACAAAAAAGACGCTAGAACAACGTATTCGACGTTGTTCTAGCGTCTTTTCTGCGCACTTTGAACAAGTTTTTGCACACCGGGTACTGCGATAACGATATGTAAGGTGACAAAGAACATGCGCAAGTTCATTACTAAATAAGGATCCCAGCTCAACTTTGAAACAACATCAAAGCAGAGGGATTATTATTAGCCAAGCATCTTAAAGAATTAACTGCTGCAAATTAAATTAGTCAATTACCTTTCCCAATGGGCAAAACTTGTTCAAAGTCAGCAGTAAAGAGGCTAGAACAACGTCAAACGACATTGTTTTAGCGTCTTTACTCCGGAATTTGAACAGGTTTTTGCCCATAAGGTTATAATATTCCTTGTACTTTAAAAACTCAGTGAGACGAAACTTGTTCAAATATCTACAGCTATGACTTTAGAACAACGTTTTCAACGTTGTTCTAGCGTATTTACTGCGAATATTGAAAAATTAAAATCTGATAAAATTGGGTAAATGTTATCTGTGCAAAGGAGTGCTGTCAGCAAGCTTAATACTGAAGAATACTTACCATTGAAAGATAATCTACTTAGCTTCCATCTCTGAAAATAGTGAGCAAAAACTTGTTCAAAGTCTGCAGTAAAAAAACTAGAACAATGTTGAAGAACAATGTTGAAGTTCACTGGTTTATATATTTTCTTTCTTCAATCGCCACTCTGGATTCCATAATCTTGCCATGGAGGTTTAATCATATGAGTATAGACTTAGAATACATTGCGGAGGAGAGTCAACGCTCTTGCATGTGATTGGTTTTTTCATTCTGACGAAACTAATCACATGCAAGAGCGTTGACTCAGCACACTTCATGTCGAATATATTTGGAAATGGTCCCTCAGTTAAAGTTTTTACCATTTCGAAAAACATGTGAAGAAGTGTTTTTAAGTACGGTTTCCAGCTTTAAATCTATTAGTTACTTTGAGGTTTGATCTCAAAATAATCACTGTGTAAGAGAGAGCTTTAACCATTGTGTCAGCTGAAAACTGTGCTAGAAAACACGCCTGCACAAGTGTTGTACGATAGTTGTTTCGAGGCTTGCATAATTTGTTTTCACAGAACAACAACAGCAACAACAAAAAAGGAAACGTTGTCAAAACCATGCTTATAAACTCACCCATATTCTCATATTTGTCTGGTAATCAAGAATATAATGAGAGCCATTTTCTTTAGCATAAAGGTAGATTTCCGCTCTCACGTGCTTTGCTTAATCCGAGATGTAAATAAACGTGAAAGTACCTTTATAAAGGTCAAGAGAGTGCATCTAAATGTTATAACATTAAAAATGCATTAACATATCATTAAAATATTAACATATTAGCTATCCCAGTAGACAAAGACTTGTTCAAAGTCAGTAGTAAAGACGCTATAACAACGTCGAACAACGTTATTCTAGCGTCTTTACTGTAGACTTTGATCAAGTTTTTGCCCACTAAGATGTGGGAGCAGAATCAGTTAATTTTCAATAACATAGAGATCATTATACACAGATTATTTCAGAGCCTAAAGATATTAAGAAGCGTTACAAGGATAGATTATTTTCTTTCGAAATTCACAAGAAAATATGGGTTTCCCATCTCAGCTACTATGTGGCAGTCATCTTCTTTGTAGAAGTGGTTTACATTTTTAGAGAAAAGAATCGCTAATTTCAAGATTTTCAATATATTTTTAGATTTTAAAAATTTAAGGGTATGCGATCAGAGTCATTGATTAAATTTAGATAGAATTTGATAGAATAAGATGAAAATGGGCGTTTATTGCTTCTTCTTTTTTCTTTTTTTACTATGTTATTTATTTATTTGGCTGGGGGAGGTGAGCGTTTAATTAGGGTGGACTGAAAAATCGATTATTTAAAATTATATGATAGTTGCTAGACGTTATGTAAGTGAGAGAAGTATCAGGTTTCTACTTGTAAATCTAAATATTAGAATGAGAAAATACTTACATTTTTTTGTGACGACAATTTCTGGCGATTCTTTTGGCTTTCGTAAGAAATGTTTCCCCTAGTGGAAATGGACCTTTAATCTATTTAACCATTCTATTCATAAACGCGGATTTACACTAAGTGAACTTGGTTGCACCAATTCTAAATGAAGCCATTGTATTTGTTGAAAGCGACGTCACCTGTCAGGTGGCTTCATTTAGAATTCGCGCGAACGAATTCGTCTAGTAAAAATTTGCCATAAACATTTTCTATTGACTATTTCCATAAGTAGCTAAACTAGAAAATCAAACATGAAGAATATATGTTTTTCAACAATACAAAAACAAAAACCGTAGATTCATTCGCGCCATGGTTAGTTCAAATTTCTGATTATTTTCAAATTATAGACTCAATTATTCCCATCTGTTCAATAAAACAAAAGTACAAGATCGAAAACGCCTATTTATTATTCTAATAAGGAACTATCTTAGTAGACAAAAACAGGTTCAAAGTCCGAAAGTCATTTAAAACGTTGTTCTAGTGTCTTTACTGCGGAGTTTAAACAAGTTTTTGCCTACTGGGATCTCTCGTAAGTCGTGCCAAGAGGAATTGTTTTAGTGGATTTAATCCTAAATTCAACGAGACCTTTCATAAATGTTGGCGTTTGCTGTTAAACTTTTCACAATGCAATAATTTTAAGTTATTGCATTGAAGCAACTTTAAACTTTGAACAACAACAAACAAACAAATAAACAAACAAAGTTTTTATCATTTGTGAACACGTCTATCCATTGCAAATTGTTGAGTCTTCTCTATAAGTTTAATGTTGTAGACAGTCCTTAATCTATTATTCAATCATTGATAACATTAACGCATATTTAACATATTCTTGATCAGTTTTGATTCTATTAACAAATTCTCTTAAATTACATTGGTAAAAGAAGAACATATGGTAAATTAAGAAAGAGACAACTAAAAAATTACTTATGTAGGAGGTGCTAAATTGTTCTTTAAAAAAACCCTGTTATTTAGAGAGAATAATAGAATATAACACGTCTGGAAAAAATATCAGCCGTATTAGTGTCTTGTCAAGGATTGTTGACTTTTCTGAAATATTAATAAATTGTTGAGGCTTAGGACGATATAATAGCGAAAAGCAGAAGCAGTCACAGGGAGGTGTTTTGTGAAATAGGTGTTCTTATTCTCTAGCTGACGTCTATTTTGGGATTATTACATTATTATTATTATTATTACACCCCCTTAGAACGTCTATTTTCAAGAACACCTCCGTTAGCAGCTTTTGAAGCTGCAGTTGAAACGTTATTTTTCGTTATTATGTTGATTTAACGTAGACTAATGATATTATGACAATATATTTCGACAACATTAGCATAAATACTACATAATTATTTCATAGTGTAGTGTTTACCTTTAGCGAAATGTGCTGTCGTGGCTGGCTAAAAAGTTAAGTGTAAACCAAGCTTAATACTCTTACTTTTCGCGTAAAAAAGTGCGCAAGAATTAATAGAACACGGAAAAGATTTTATGGGTAAAAGGATGCGCAAAAATTTAAGAAAATGAATTGAGAATACTTTTATACTGAGGGATGGTCCCTAAGGATATTTTAGGCGGAAATTATTATAAAAATAATAATAAAATAGCAAATAACGCTCACCCAAATTTAAGGTGGGTCTCCACAAGGCGGATTCGTTGTGAATTCTAAATTAAGCCATTGCATTGGTTGAAAGCGACGTCACGTGGCAGGTAATGTTACTTCCAACCAACTAGTTGTTTTATTTAGAATTCGTGCGAACGAATTTTCCTAGTGGAGATCCGCCTTTATTCTTTATTTACTCTGTTTGACTACTTGGTTTTACCTCATCATAAGGGTTATCTTGACAACAAAAGTTCCACTTAAGTCAAATTGACGATAGGGACTAAAAAAGTGGTTCCAGTTAACGAATATTAAACTTATACGTGGTTCAAATGTTTATTAAGTTTAGAAAGTTTGATTATTAGCCCAACAAACAAAGTTTGAATGGGCTATTGCTATCACTTTGCGCCGTCGTCGTCGTCGTCCCGCTTTTCTTGATAGACCATGTTTCCGAAGTGCTAGCATTTCAAAATTTGGTACCAGCATTCGTGGCGATATTCTAGAAGGGCTTGCCCAATTTTCGATTTCGTCCACTCGGTCCGAAGTTTTGGGTAAAAAGCATAAAGGGTCCAAATTGAGTTTTTGGTCCAATTGACCGAAAAGGCTTGGTACCGTCCTGAAATTGGTTAAGGCATTATAGGCAATATTGCGAGACTACTGGCCAATTTCTTTTCAATTTCGTCAAAAAAAAGGATTTTTTCAAAAGTGGAAACTCGAAAATTTAATGGGGTTTTGACCACATTCAGTAAAAGGTTAGGTAAATAGTTATACCCAATGGTTAAGTAGTTGACTTTGACACTTTGACCACAGCATATCTGGATTTTTAATTTTTACAAATACTGATTTCTATGAGTCTTTTACCACATTCAATAAAATAGTTTGCCCAGAGATAATACCCAAAAGTTAAATAGTCGACATATACATATATATACACAAAGTCTTTAGGGTCGTAAAACACTAATTACTATCATGAGTTGGTTTTTATAACGTTACCAATTAGTCCCAACGCTAATTAGAAATATAATGGCAATACACAATTCAACAGAGGAAAATTTATTTAATAAGAGAACGGTATTCGTTCAAAGAAAATATAGTTTTCTATTGTATTGTTTCATTATCTAGTTATCTTTATTTTTAACAGATGATGGGAACCAAAAATATTACTGCTAATGGATACCGTGTTTTTATTCATATGTTAAATTGTAATTATGATTAATATACTTATCTTTAATAGTTCCAGAGAACATAACAGCACAATAATATATTTTATAAGTTTAAGTTTATAAATTATTATTTAGTGTATCATAATGCTATGATGTATACATATAAAACAATGTATGTATTCAATTCATATCCAGCACAATAATATATTTAAATGCTGTAAATAAATTTTATTATTTAGTTTATACATACAGCTATGAAGTACAATGTGTGTATCCAAATTATATCCACTGTGGAGGAGTGATTTGTGAACATTGCTTCAGGTTATGATCTTCACTGCTCTCCCTCACAGTGGTTTAATGTGATTCTGTCTTGATAAAAGTGTTTTAATTGTTTATTTGACGTGGAACTTTATCAAATTAATAAGGACACGAAATTCTAACGCCGTGTAAAATATTTTTGTTTATCCTCCACATTGACCTGACATATCTTGAAAAAGTAGTTCCAATTGTTTATTGAACTCAAACTGTACCGTTTTAATGACATATTTCAAACACTGACATATAATATGTGTATGCAAATCATATTTATGTGCTTAGGTTTAACTTTCACTTGGTTTGGTGGGCTACTTTTAATACCGTACCTTTGATTATTATTATTAATATTTTTCAAAAAACACTATTTAACACTTTTTTTTAAGAAATACGTTTATAAGAAACAGAGGATTAAGCGGTAAAACCAATAGAAACCTTTAACTTGCTTTAACGCTATCAGTACTGGAGACTGATCAGATTCTACCCTCTCTCCAACAATTTTCTTTTCTGCATATTTCAAACCTCTAACGCACTGAATTTGAAACCCTATGGTATTGAGTATTAATCTATGATGCACAAACGTATCAGCTTCATACCATATTTAGATCGTTAATAATGATGAGTCATGACTAAAACCACATAATATATATCGCACTTATCATAATTTTGACATAACTTGTGTTTAAGGGATAAATTTCGCACCAAAACCAACTTTTTCAGTAGGGTTAAATCAACTAAATCTGCACAGAAGTGTCAACAAACTTATGATGGATGGTTTCTTCAGTACATTGCAAGATCGTTGACTCTCTCCTCTATAGATTTTATTTTTGAGATGGTCCCTAAGTAAAAGTTGCAGAATAAAATTTGATGTAGTTATTCTAAAAAATAAAGCGAACATTTCTACAAAGTTTATCCACGTAAATAATCCGATTTCTTCGATTCTTCCAATAGTCGGATTATTTCGGATTTTCGGGTGATTATTAAGGCATTTTGTGATACTTTTGTTAAAACCCCGGAAAAAGCAATATATTGTTTACCCAACAGACTGGAAAAAACTAATTCTAAAAATACGTCATTTTTTCTGCCAAATAAGCCATTTGCTGCATTCTGTGATGAAGTCAATTTTTATTCTATTTCAACTCGTCCATTTTGTTTATTTTATGATTTAACATAAAGGTGCCAAGTTTCATCATTATTTCTTCATCCGGTCAAAAGTTGTAGGAAGGGCAAAATTTTTCCCCATGCAGTGTTTCAGAGCCCTAAAAAGTCCTGAACTAACAGGATTAAGAACCACTCCAGGCTCAAACTCAAATGGATGATATTGATTGTATGGTGTAGCAAATGATAACATTGCAGTATAAAGCGTGAAAGACTGCTGAATTCGGGGCCTTATCACTCCGTATTCATGGCAATACATAGTCCGAATACGGAGTCACACGGGCTTGTAATCAATAGTTTTTCACGCTGTGGTAAGCGGTTTCTTTGTAAACCTTGAGTAGATTTATAAGTAACAGTTAAGAAACTTTGACGCTAAAACAGTACTAAAAACTCTCAGCATTGCCAAATTATATTTTGTTATAAAAAGGTGGGTTTAATTAGATATTTAATTGCAACAGTTCTGAAAGGTGATTTTGGGTTTTATTTTTGGTTTTAAGAAGCTAAGTTTAATAAAAAAAAAATTAAAAAAATTAACCGAAACCGGGTGAAAGATTACAGGTTCAAAAAAATAATCGGAATTTTGTTAAATCGGAAATCTTGTAGAAAGATTTTAAATAATGACATGAAAAAAATAAAGTTACTTTATATATACTAAAGTTATATATACTAAAGTTACGGTTTTTCGTTTTTGTAAGAATTGTCCCTGGAACACAATTTTTTCCGATTCTGTTTTTGGTTAATGCGAGTTAATTGATGCCTTTTTAACATTAGTGTCGTATCCCAAAAAATCCAAACGGAAGTCCGAAATTTAAGAAATCATGGAAGCCGGAGAAATCTGCATCATCGTGTAATCAAAATCCTCCACTAACAGAATTGAAAAAGTTTCAATTTCAAATAGTTTAAAATTTCATTTATTCACAATTTGAAGTAAAACTAGCAGACACGTCAATACAACGGCGAATACACGTCCAAAACGTCAGAATCTTGTTAGGACGTTAAATCATAGCATGCTCAATGATCTGCTAACAAATATTTCAGTTTAGCGCCAAAAATACTTTTCTTATAGGCAATATAAATTAAAGTTGTACTTGGCATTACTCTGTAATTAACAATAATATTTTAAATTTTACATGATTAAATTTATTATACTTGCAGCTAGGCATACAACGACGGGAACAACGTCAGAACCGTCGTATTAACCGGTAATTTCAGAGTGTTGGTACTTGTTCTTCGTTTCTTATTTAAAGGTAGAAGAGGTAATAGATAATCTTCAAGCAGCAACTTCGTTCTTAGGATTATATGTCCTTTCAAAATACGAAGAGTAGTTTTCTTCGTTGCTCTCTATATTTTGAAAAGTCGATAGATCTTGGAATAAAGATAATAATCAGCAAATAGATGAGGTTTTAGAGCAGTAGAAGCAAATTATAATGAAACTAGTTGCAATTATAGGTGTTTTTGCGAATTCGACAAATTCTTTTGATTCTAGCAGCCTAGTAGCTATCCAAGCTCTTGGAACAAATTCGAATTCGAAAGCTTAATTTGAAAGTGAAAATTCCGAGTTTTTGCACGAATTTCCCTTTTTACCAAATATTTATAAATATGATTATATAGTTAGATTAGTGTTTCTTATGAATTGTTCCCGGTGGGTAAAAACCTGTTCAAAGTGAACAATAAAGACGCTAGAACAACGTCATCCGACAACGTTGTGCTAGCATCTTTTTGAACAGGTTCTTGACTACTGAGTTATTAGTAGGATGCATAGCGTCAGCGTCAGCGTACAAGCCTGAATGTAACTGCTGTACATCACCTGTGGAGGAGTGTTATTTGAGTATAGTTTTCAGCTTCGAAGATAAAAAATAAAAACACTCATCCACAGGTGATGCCTGTCAGTCATATTCAGTCTTCAAATACGCGTATATAAACCTGTTAATATAGCTTCCCTCACCACCCCCCAACCCGTATATATAATATATAGATAATTTACATCGTGCGGCGGTAGTGTAGTGATGTGCATCTTCAGACTTCACCACAGCGACGCGGGTACGATACCCCACTCTGGGGTGCTTTCAAAGCAGAGTTTCAGTCCTTTAAGAGCTATCGGATAAACGCAACTCGGCCCTGGGGGCAAGTGACGTTGTAACCTTATAATCCTAATTTACATTTACATTTTGGATATTTTCATAGCACGTGTTCTTTAAAAGTTATTGGTCATTTATCAAAATACCATTCAAATGATCTATTAAATCCTTATAAAGTGAAAAAACTACAAATGTTAATTACTCATTCAATATTTATTATATATGCTTGATATTTGCATCACTTTCTTTGTACTGACATTATAATAGTGACGTCACAATGTGATGACGTCATTGCTGACGTCATGACGTATATTTTTATATTTTGGTATTTTTGCTAACTTTAGCACGCAATTCTGAAGAAATTTCATTCTTTTTACGAAAAACTCAGGAGATGTGTTAAAAACATATCTCTCAGAATCTCGAAACCAAACGTAAAAATCACCTTTAAAATAAAAGTTATTGGCTTTGAAAGAATACATATTGTTCAAAAAATACTTTATTGTAAATTTGATTTTGGATGAAGTTAGCACAAAATGATGATGTCAACAAACAAATAACTATTCAAAAATGTTTATTACTTGTTTTAGTATTACCGTACCGAGTTTCATGACTATATGTTCAGCTAATCCTGAGATTTTAACGGGGGAGGGGCGGGAGTTGCCTCCCTCTCCTACCAGGACGTTACCAGCTCCAAAAAAAGCCTGACCAAATAAAATTAATCGATATAATTAATCGTGTATTCTCTTTGTTGGGGAATATAAAGAAGATATTTAGACTAGACTATCTAGCCTGATACCTTTGATGTTCATACTCTTCCGTCCCAAATTGTTGAGCTAATCATATGTAATAGCAGAGGGCTGGAGTACCAACCTAAAAACACATTTAAGGGTACCCGGATTAAGGGACATTGTCCATGTACCCGGACTCTGTCCTAAAAGAAAATGAACAGTCAGCAACAACACATTTTTTTTTGATAGCTGAATAATTGTAGCACCATTATCATTACCATTCCCTTTTTAACTAAAGAATTGTGCAAACTTTTAACAACTTATAAACGAGACGAGTAATACTTGTAGTACTTGTATTATAATCACATCCAAAATGTATGAAAGAAAGGGGTCATAATTAATGGAAAAAGGTGGTGTTTTTATTAAAACCGGAATTTATTCCCCTCTACAATTAGGCACGGGAGAGTAATGGTTTAATAAGCATCTACACACTAGAATTTTATTTTTAGCGGCGTTTACACGCTACGATTTTTAGTCACGATTCGGTACTCTACTAACTGCCATTATGGAAAATCGGCCACGATTTTGAAAAATCTGTTAACGGTTAACAAATTTTTGCAGTGTCGTACACACGACGTCTAGACCATAATCAGTAAAGTATCGAATCCGCCCGATTAATCATAGCGTGTAAACGTGGCTTAATGGTTTAATAAGCATCTAAACACTTGAATGTCATTTTACTCAATAGCGAATTTTGTAGCAATATAAAGCGCAACAGTAGTTTAAGCAAAACAACAACAAATAGAATGTTAAAAGTTGCGAATTTGATTGGTTAATGATAAGAAAACAATCACTGAGGAGGAAGGACTCAAACATCACTCCCCCACAGCGATCACTCGCTTTCACTCCGAATACTGTGATACTATACACATACATCTACATACCAGGGGTATCATGGTCCCTCTCATATTAAAAGGTTCATACCTTTTTAAATAAAAGGGATATAATGGCCAAACTTTCTGACTGCATTTTCACGTTTATTTGCATAGTACGTTGTTCTAACAGCTTTTACCCAGCCGGCAAAAACTTGTTTAAAGTCAGCAAAATAACGTTAGTACAACGTTCACATATTTTGGCTTGATGCTTTGATTATTTATTGTCACGTAAGCAATTTTTAGTCTGTGGTGCATCAAAAATTAATAAATTTGTTTTTGATGCGTTTAAGTCAGTAGCATTAATGATATCCGTTAATAGATGTTTTATTGCATATTCTGTTGACTTATTTTGCTGAAATCTAAATTGTTCATCATTGTGTTGATTTATGAAATCTTGTCTTGATAAGGTCATCATAAGTAATGGCTGCACCAAAAAAATAATTATGCTAAAATGTTAATTATGTGTTGACCTAACTTTCTGGAAAGTTGCAACACTACAGCACGTTTCCATCAAAAGTTATATAGGAAGGCATTGTGCCTCCCCCCATCTATTTAGAACCCCAAAATGTCCATCCCGAATAAGGTAAAAGATCTTGTCATAGAAAAGAGACATTGAAAGTTGGTTTCTATCAAAATGTTTGATTTCTTGTCAATAAATAAGCTATAAAACTTTAGAATCGAGAGCAGAATTATTTGCTGATTTATAAGCATTTCATTAATGCCATACCGTAATAGGCTACCGAGAACACTCCCGTCAATTATTACCGTATTTAGACTGTACACGTATTTTTTTTTATAAGCAACCCGACTTTTGGCCTCCTAGGAAAGTTGCTTAAAAATTCCCTTCAAAGTTAT
>JAULBZ010001839.1:0-20538 GCA_032360805.1 Neoturris breviconis
CTGTGGAGGAGAGATTTTTCAGAATATTGTCAGCCAAGTTGGCTGAAAATATTCTAAAAAATCTCTCCTCCACAGTGGTGACCAGCTGTTATTTCGAGCCCTGTTGCTCTTTATTTTTGTTTTTAGTGTTAACAAACTGTTTATTGGCAGCTTCAGGGTGTTTGGATTTTGTGAGCCGAATTGACGCACGTGCGCTTTTATGTGACGTGTGCTAGAGTAATAGGCCGTTTTACTAACTTTCGCGCAATTGAGAGAGATTTTGCGCGAATATTAGTATTGCACGAAAAGAAATTCTTGTTCTCATACTTAAGTCATTCCTTGCGAACATTTTTCATGTTATGCGAAAATCAGTACGAATTCGAAAATCAGTACGGATTCGTTAATGTCACAAGAATTTGCTTCGTGCATTTGTCTTTGTTTTTTAACGCAGAGCATAGTCTGCATTGATAATAGGAAGGTCCTGTTTAAAGTCCGCAGTAAAGATGCAAAAAGAACGTTTTCGACGTTGTTCTAGCGTCTTTGCTGCTGGCTTTACAAAGGCTTCTGACCATTGGGACAAAGTTGATTTCTACTAGGCAAATAATTCGCCGCGAAAGCCAAAAGAGGATGTCCCACTGGTCAAGCCTGAATGTAACTGCCGGACATCACCTGTGGAGAAGTGTTTTTTTTTTAGTATATTGTTCATCTTTAAAGCTAAACACTATACTCAAAAAACACTCCTCCACAGGTGATGCCCGACAGTTATAATCAGGCTTGCTGGTAGACATGTGACGTTAATTTCTACCAATAAGAATTTTTTTTTCGCCTGGTGAAAATCGACCTTAAAACAGTAAACAGTAAACTTTAAAATATGTAATGTAGAGTAGGCTTTATGATAATATAATAGTATAGTCCTTTTCATAAAACAATGAAAACGAGGCGTTCGTTGTTCAAAGTAGAACTTGTTACAATACAATAACTTCCTTTGTGTCCAGCGACTTCAGTTACTGAATTAAGTTATTGCATTGTAACAAGTTCTACTTCGAACAAGTTTTCATTGTTTAATGAAAAGGTATATTGTTTCAATTTTAGGCTCTGCATGTTGACACAAACAGTGTCATGAGATCATTACCTGAAAGTAGCCACCTTGCAGCTTCGTGCCCACCAATCAAATCTGTCAACAAACCCTTCCCGACGTGCTACCCATTGTCACCGAATGTAGCTTCTCTACGAGGATTTCGAACATTATTATTACATAGACGAACTCTTGGGGAGATAGTACGACAACGCTATCCATATACGCCACCAAGCCGTGCTTATCGCCAAACGAGTTCATTTGATGCTCTACAGAAACGATTTCGTAGCATGTTTATGTGGCCAGCATTTTTAGCAACTTTCATACCGAAATACGTACCTGAGCCCGTATCAACTCCACTAACACCTACAACGCCTTCCATAATGGGACCGCTTGCTCGTAAAAATAGGAAACGGCCAGCACAAAAGGATGATAACAATGGAGATTTTGTTAAAACATACCTGCAGGAGAGAAGACACTTAACAAAGGCTCTTAAAAACAATAATAACCAACATATGATTCCTATGTCTAATGTGCGTTATCAAACACCTAGACCTCATACGATTACAATGCCTAATGTACCTTATCATACACCAAGCCGTCATACGATTCCTGCAGTGAGGGCTGTGCCTAATCAAACACCAAGCTCTCATACGATTCCTGCAGTGACTAGTGTGCCATTTCAAACAGCAAGCTCGCATACGATTCCTGCAGTGACTAGTGTGCCATATCAAGCACCAAGCTCTCATCCTACCGTGAGTAGTGTGCCATATCAAACACCAAGCTCTCATACGATTCCTATAGTGCCAAATGTGCCTTATCAGCCACCAAGCTCCCATACGAGATTTATACCACCGAATAACGTCAACCATGTAACGCCTTATCCTGTCAATGATTACAGTTTAAGCAGTCATCATCGCCAATCGATACCGTCTCAGCAAATTTCTACATCGTCTCAACTTAAACCAACATACACTTCGTTAGAACCTGTTTTTATTCCACGATCTATGCAACTTACACAACCGGTTGATTCGGCATCTACTGATTTATACAATTCTCCTCAGTCGACGGAACTACCATTGAGGAACGATGTACGCCGGATTCTTCAATTAAAACAAGAAGTAATAAGTCCTGTGAAAACTACTCCTAGCTGATATTAGTATTATATGGACATTTTATAGATTAGTTACTTCTGTTACTGCTATGTTTGAAACAATCCCAGAGGGCAATAACTTGTTCAACGTCAGCAGTAAAAAACGCTAGAACAACATCGAACGACGCCGTTCTAGCGTCTTTACTGCGAACTTTGAACAAGTTTGTAATGTAGACTTGAAATAAAACTGAAACGAAGCAACAACAATTAATTTAGCAACTACCTTAAACGTATTTAATTTCGCGTGAACAAATTTTTGCGAAGGATAAAAAACAAAACAATTTGGTTGTGTAAAGGTTTTAGCTAATATTTAGCTCTTATTTCATGTGTACTAAATGTTCGCGAATTGGGAAAACTTTGCGGAAAGAAGCATGGTATAATTACATGGATCATCTTTATTAGCTACGCGAAGTGAATAATTTGCGGGCTTTTGCTGTGAAAGAAAGTGTCAAAATTCATGAATCGCCGATTTTATTTTCCCGTTTTGAGACGGGCATGAAAATTTAATTTTCGAAAAAAAAAGTAGAAATTCGGGAAAATTTATACCCGCGAAAATTAATACGCCTAAATATAGGTAATTATAATTGTTTGTTGTTTTTTTGGTTTTAGACTTATAATAAGTATAAAATCGTATCGATTAATGATCTTGAAATTGGATTAGCTTCTTCCACTGGAAGAAGCCAATCAATTTCAAGAACGTTGACTTAACACCCTCCTATGCAAATACTATTATTGTATTAATTACAAGGTCGTCGACTATTCGCTGGGTTAAGATCTGAAGTCTTAACTATCTCCTTCCTATTTCACAATCTATTTCCTGGTGATATTTATTTGGAGATCTAAAGATACATCATAGATTCAGTGTGTTTAAGTTTGGCATCCGATAAAGGATATCCAACAGAAAAGAATATGAAGCACGGTGTTTTTGTTTACTACAGTCCTCGAAATTCACTACGGCATCACATGTGGTGGAGTGTTTTTTAGTACTTTTTCATCTTCACAGCGGAAAACTGTGATTGCCGTAACGAATTTCGAGGACTGTTGACGTTCCTTTCTTTTACAAGATAACTGTTTAGATTAGTGCATATGGGGACTTTAAGAGTGCGAATAAATCTTGATTACGGTCTGAATTCTACTTGTGGTTTCTTACATTAGGAGCCATCTCCAAAATTCGTTATCAAAAGCAGATATCCTAGCAGCTTTAAAAAAGTAAAATTAAATAATTTTGATTAATCTATGATGAAGAGTGTTAAGTCAATGATCTTGCAATTGATTGATTTCTTCGTCCCGAAGAAACCAATCAATTGCAAGATCATTGATTCAGCACTCTTCCCTTGGTAACGAATTGGTCGAGATGGTCCCTTACTCTGTAGTTCTTATGATTATCATAAGAACTTCAGATTAATGTAAGAACTATTGTAAATAGAATCAAAACCTTAACCCCTTTTTTCTTGTGACTCTTTAGTACTCTTCATCACTAATCCCCAGCCTTACAAAACCTGTTCAAAGTCAACAAAATAACGTTAAAACAACGTTCTGTGAACGTTGTTTTAACGTTTTTCTGCTGACTTTAAACGGATTTTTGCCGGCAGGGTCGTATTTTTTGATCTTTGTAAAACTTGTGATGGAAGATTCTGTAAAAACTCTCATATAAGCCCAGTGGGCAAATACCTGTTGAGAGTCCGTAGTTTAGACGTTAAAACATCGTCGTACGACATGTTCTAGCGTCTTTACTGCGGAATTTGAACAAGTTTGTGCCTAATGGGATAGATATTATATTTATATACATATATACCCTGCCAGCACGCAACGTCTTATCAAAGTCGAAAAGGCGTCCATCTGTTGTCAACAACGTTGATAAGACGTCGCGTGCCTATTGGGCTGAATTATGTTTTTAGAAAAAGAAAATATTTATAATAATAAACTTATCATTGAGAAGGAGTTCGGAAGTCTACCGTCCACCAAGTGTGTTCATTCCGCTCAAGGTATGCATTATGAGACTTTACCTCGAGTCTCAAACTAACTGTCGGATATCACCTATGGAGGAGTGTTTTTGAGTACTTTTTCACCTTTACAGCGGAAAACTACCGATGTCTACCGTCCACCAAGTGTGTTCATTCCGCTCAAGTTATGCATTATGAGACTTTACACTCTACTAATTGTCGGATATCACCTGTGGAAGAGTGTTTTTGAGTACTTTTTCACCTTTACAGCGGAAAACTACCGATGTCTACCGTTCACCAAGTGTGTTCATTCCGCTCAAGGTATGCATTATGAGACTTTACATCAAGCCTCTAACTAATTGTCGGATATCACCTGTGGAAAACTGTTCTCAAAAGCACTCCTCCACAGGTGATGTCCTACATTTATTTTGAGCCTTGTATGTGATTGCACCTTATAATAGAATAATGTTAGCTATGCACAGTTTATGCATTCAATATGTCTCTCTGTTAAGAATTATACAAAATTTGAAAGATCGTGAATTCGCCCTAGCTATGCATTTAAGCCTTTGCAAGAGTACTATGTCCGATTGAATAAACTCATAATTACAGATCTGTGATTACAGTATCAGAAAAAAAATATAAGACGGTCTGGAATTTCTTTTCTTTTGGATCTTGTCTGTAAAACATATTTTACGCCGGTGGACGGGTGGTTAGAAATGGTCGGTGGATTTCCTCCCCAACTCCAATAAAAATAAGATAGATCAACAGACGTAGCTGTATATTGTTGTTTTTACTGTATACTGTTACGTTAGGGACCTTCTCAAAAATAAAATCTGCAGAGGAGAGTACTGAGTCAATGATCTTGCAATGGATTTATTTCTTCGTACCAAAGAAACCATCCATTGCAAGCTCATTAACCTGACACTTCTGCACAGCTTCATTTTTGATTCAATCTTAGATGATTTAACCCTAAGAAAAAAGTTGGTTTTTGGAGCAAAATTTTGAGATGGTCCCTTAGTTTTGTTAAATATATCACGGAAAAATAGCGCTGTATGTTTGTTTATAGAAGAACGTACCTGATTTGCTATAAACCTTGATGCTCTTTACCAAATTACCTTTCTAAAGGCTTAAAATGTTATTAACATTTTCTTAACAATACCCCTTTTTGGTCGGTACAGAGTGATAAGCCTGTTGGACGACAAGTTATGAAAACTGCTTTGTCGATCGGAGACATTTTTTGTTTTAATAAAAAGATTGTTGAATTTAATGATAGAGAGATGATATTTCTGTAATCTGTTATATGAAGAAACAGAATATTATGCAAAACAAATGTCCTTGTAAGCCTTAAAATGTTCTTAGGTTGTTCCAATTTTTAAGCATATTTTAACCTTAGGTTCTGATAAACTATATTCTTATAAAAGAAACGTGTAGTCACGTTTCCAACTTCTTAAATTTGTCGTTTTACGAGTTTCATGAGCGCATAAAAGACTCAAAAACTTGCCTTGCCCGATCTCCCGTCAAATAGAGATTGCTACTAGAGAGGGTTGAGGAAGCGGCTAATTATATTCCCATATATATTGCTTTGATCCCAGGGCTTCTTCTTTTTGACGAGAAGCCCTGGGAATGGTGTGGTGCTACTACATTAGCATAGTTCTGGTTTAAAGCTAACGTAAACCCAATAGACAAAAACTTGTTCAAAATCCGCAGTATAGACTCTAAAACAACATCGAACGACGTTGTTGTAGGGTCTTTACTGCGGACTTTGAACAAATTTTTGCTCATTATCCAAGTCACATTTTTAACACGTGCAAGTCATAGAAAAGAGACTGAACGTCAATGTATTGACGTGTTTTGTTTTTCTTTTCAATTATATTCAAATCGAGTCTACGTAAATCTTGTAGCTTTGTGGTTGGGTGCCTTTGTAGAAGGTGGGGTTAATTAAACCATAGGGCGTATTAAATGAGGGCGCTTGGTATAAAGCAGATTTGAATAAATCTACTTTGAAAGGGAAAATAGGACTCGTGATATTTGGTCATGTGTTACATGCCAAACATCAAATTGTTGTGAACCTGCACACGCTTCTTTAACTTTGAAACCCGAGACGCACGGATTTCACTCTCCCCCACAAAATTATTTATATAGTTACTCTTGTTATTGTATATTTCTAAAGTAGAGAGACAAAACAAGACAAAGCAAAACTTGTAAGAAATATTTGTCAGTGAAAACAATAATTTTTAAACTACCCCACAGGCACACGACGTCGGATCAACGTTGAAACTACGCCAACACGACGCCGTGTGTCCACTGTCATTTGTCCATGGTCAAACAACTGTTTGTTGTATTTGTTGCCGTTTGTTTTAACACGATATGGTATATGTGTGGAATACTCTTAATTTCGATTTATCTCATCCAGCTCATCAAAGAAAAAATGGGAACTAGCTTGAGGTGAAGACAATTGTGAATATCTTCCAAGATTACTTGAACCCAGCCGGTAAAAAACCTGTTCGAAGTCAGTAAAATAACGTTAGAACAACGTTGTTCTAACGTTGTTTTGCTGACTTTGAACAGGTTTTTGCCGACTAGGAAGTACAATGCATCCTACAAACACACGACGTCAGATCAACTTTGAAAGCAACGTCAGAGTGGTTTCAATGTTGATCCGTGGTTGTGTGCCCACTGAGCATGTAAAAATATTTATTGAGACGGCTGTTCGAGGTTGCATGAAAATATACAGATGTCAAAAGATGTATAGTCTTGAGTAATTCAAGAACAAGGAACAGTAAATCAATGGTAAATCCTTTGTGACAGTTGGTAAATCCTTTAAAACAGTTGCACTTTTGTTCTTTGTCATAATTATAGAGGGCAATATTAGCCAAATAATTAAAAATATATACTCTGCACTTTTAATAATGTAAACCCCCTCCCATTGGGAAAAAACCTGTTCAAAGTTTGCAGGGAAGGTGCAAGAACAACGACTTTCGACGTTGTTCTAGCGTCTTTACTGCGGACTTTGAACAAGTTTTTGCCCATTAGGCTTTAAACACTAATATTAAAGAATAGTTTCTGTGAAAACGCAGTGTGCATAAACTTGTTAAGACGAACGCTCCTACGCAGAAGTTTATACACTTTTGCAGAAATGTACCGTCGCGTGCGGTGACTCATGAGGCTATAAATTATACGTATAAATAAAATTGTAGATCGCATGAGAGACATCATTATTCACAGAACGTTGTTCTAACGTTATTTTGCTGACTTTGAACAGGTTTTTGCCGGCTGGGTAATGACGATCATAAAGGATAATCTGAGGTGACTTCACTATCAACCAATGTAATGGCTTCATTTAGAATTCGTTCGCATAGTGGAGATCCGACTTAAAAGAGATTCATATTTCTTTTTATATTTAAGGTAGGTTTACACTAGGTGAAACTTTCGCGCCCTTGTCATAATAATTTCTACCGATGGTAGATGGTCTTATGTTGGGCTTTTAATCGAAATATTATCGCCTAGTATAAATCCCACCTTTGTATTTTCCATTAGAAACTAAAAAAAAATAATATTAAAATGGCTACCAACTGGTTGTATCCAACTATCACCATATGTACGTATGGATTCTTCAAAGATATGAAACCTTCAGAACCATTTCTTACACCATATTTGAATAGCTCCTATAAAAACATTGACGAAAAAGCTATCTCAGATCAAATCTATCCTATATCTACATATTCATACTTGGCCTTCTTATTTCTTGTATTCGTGCTCACAGATTTTTTACGCTACAAGCCTCTCATCATATTAGAATCATTAGCTTATTTAAGCACGAGGTTTATTTTAGTTTGGGGTAATGGAATACCCATAATGCAAGTTATGCAGTTGACTTATGGGTTAGCTAGCGCCTGCGAGATAGCGTATTACTCATACATATATGCTATGGTTGACGAGAGCCACTATAGACAAGTAACAAGCTACACAAGAGCAGTGACTTTATTGGGTAGAGGTCTTTCAGATGTGTTAGGACAAATATTAATATCAACGCAAGCAACAAATTATTTAGTTTTAAATTATATATCTTTGGGAAGTGTGTCCATTGCGTTTATTGTAGCATTATTTTTACCGAGAGTTAATGTAAACGTTTTTGCATCGGTTAAAGATTCGTATGAAATATTTGATAACGAGCCGGAAACTTCACAATCTGAGACAATTCCTGAAGATGGCGCTCCATCTGTAGCAGCAGCCATTGAACCTTCTAAAGCACCATCTTGCTGTATTCAATGGAAAGCCGCAATCCTCAGAATGTTTGTAGCCTTCAAGCTTTCCTATAGCAACAAGCTGTTATTGATGTGGTCAATATGGTGGGCGTTTGCTATGTGCGGTGGATTACAAGTAGAGGATTACGTCATGAATTTATGGTCACACATTACTGGCCCCAATTCGAAGAAAGTTTACAACGGTGGTGTTTTTGCATGTGGAACATTATTAAGCGCGTTGGTTGTATTTTTATTTTCCCTTGCGAAAGTACAATGGAAAGGTATCCCATCGGAAGTTCTTATTGGTGTTATCTCATTGGTTGATACAGTTTTGCTTTTCGTAATGGCGCATGCAGATAATGTGTGGATAGCCTATGCGACTTATGTTATTTTTAGAGCTAGTTATGCTTTCGTGCTTACAGTTGCAAGGTAACCCAGTGGTCACATGACGTCATATTAACGTCGAAAAGACGTCGCGACGTCAATACAACGTCTTTTCGACGTTGATGTGACATCGCGTGCCGGTAGATAAATAAGATAAATAACCCTGTGGGCAAAGACTTGTTCAAAGTCGACAGTAAAGACGCTAGAACAACGACGTTGATCTAGCGTCGTTATTGTCGACTTTGAACAAGTATTTGCCCACTGGGAATTGTGAAAATATAATAATGTTTGTAACACGACCATTAAATTGACTTGCGTGCTGAAATATTGATAAGATTATGGATGCTTTGCCGGCACACGACGTCACAAAGACGTTATTTTTTGACGTTGTTGCGGCATCATGTGCCGGCAAATACGGGGGGTTTATTTTAGCAGTTCTGTGACTGCAGTCGGTTTCGAAAATATTATCAGAATATCGGAAATAATATAATTTACGAGAAATCCTAACTGTGCATCTCGAACTGGTAAGTTGGTTTTAACGGTTGATTTTCATTAGGTGGAAAATTCTGTGTGAAAGTCAAAAAGGACATTCTATTGGTAGAAATTGATGTGAAATGATGAGTGACGTCAATTTCTACCAATGAAATGTCTTGTTTTGGCTTTCACGCTGAATTTTCCTACCAATAAAAATCAACCTTACCTTATTAAAGGCGCGTTTCCACTAAGAAAAAATTATGCTGGAAAAAAATATAAAACAGTCGGATTACTTCTCCAGTCCCAAAAACTTTTAAAAGTTAAAAATTATCAGCATTTTCTTTTGTCCTTTACGGAAATTTTTACTGTCGACGAACTTATTTTCCTGGGTAGAAACGCGCTTCATAAACTAGTGAATAACAGAGTCTCAGGTGAGGGCTGTAAATAGTGAAGTCCACGTGGAACAGGATTTTGCTTTTCATTTAGAATCGAATGTACCTTCCAAATGACTACTCATTGAGGTTCAAATGACTACGCACATGACGTTTCAGTGTGCAAAAACTTGTTCAAAGTCCACAGTATAGACGCTAGAACAATGTTTTCAACATTGTTACGTTAGTTTAGCGTCTTTACTGTAGACTTTGAACAAGTTTTTGCTTACTAGGGTCGGATTAACATTCAAACAACGTCAAAGTTGGCTACTACTCTACTCAAACCTAGACCCGCTTATGATTACATTTATACTTAAAAGAGATCTTCCCGTTTTCATTACGGCACTCCGATTTCCCGATTATCCCCGATATTTTTTCCGCTTTTTAGATTTAGCCTACTAACGACTAGTAATAGTAACTAGTAATAATAAAACGACTAGTAATAGTCCAGACAGTCGTCGAAAGCAGCCAACGGAGGTGTTTTTATAAATAGGTGTTCTGAGAAAGTATACCGTAAAAAGTACAGCTAGAGATCTGACCTGTTCTTTCACTATTGATCATCTCCTGGCTGGGAAAATGATCTGTTCTGAGCTAGCTGTCACAGCTAGGAAATCGAGAAATTGAGGTGTTCTTACAACAAAAGTAGCTACTGTTTTAGGAAAGTCTTACTCAGCTGGAAATACTAACTGTTCTTACACTTGATTTTTCTCTAGCTAGGAAAACGAGCTGTTCTGAGATACACGCGTATGCTAGTAAAAATACTGAAATGGAGATCAGCTACAATCGTTATCATAAATAATGGGAAAACGTGTGAATTTTAAAGGGTAACATAAACCACAAGTAAAACGGAAATTAACCATGAGAAGTCCCTTGAGGTTTATCTCAGAGGTTTATCCGAGTAGACTTAAGCCTTCGGTCTTTTTACAAATTCGGCAAATTCTCTTGATTCTAGCAGCCTAGTACCCAGGCTGCGCGGATTTAATATCCATGTTCTATAATTTATGTGAGAGGTTGTAGATTGATAGATTTCAGCTTTCTAAAAATTTGATATGTTTTTTCCAAATAAGCGCTTCTCTTCGCGCCTAGTTATCTTCTAAGAGATTATTTTAGAAGCTTCCGTGCTTTAACCTATTATATTCAGCCATGGGGAGGGTGTTTTTTTAGGTTATATCTCTGGAAGGAGTGGAGATTTTTGAGCTGGAATTTTCTGACATTTCCTAAAATTTTATTGGTAATGCGAATTCCATACTTTTATTTTAATATCTAAAGTGGTGACATGGTTTTGAAAGTGGATGAGCCGACTAAGGGAGGACCCACTACAGTTGGTTCCGACTGGAAAAATATCCTAATTCTATGTATTGACTAAAAATGCTATATTAGCCTGAAAAACCATTCTAAGTAAACAGTAAGGCAATTCAGAAATGAGAACATCACCCGACATTGCCGGCCTTGAACCATAAAGCAACTAAGTATATATTATAGTAACTATTTATTGCATTGTATCTATATTTACAATTTCGAGTTATATAATTTAAGAAATAATAAATCAAACATACATAATATACTTTTTATCTTATAAGGAAGAGGAAGAAATTTCTGTGGAAAGAAACTCCTGCAGAATTTATTTTCGCGAATTCTTTCTATTCTCAATCTGAGAAATTAATTCCGCAGGATCGTTTATGATAAATTTTTTTTGCCCTTAGCAACCAAATATTTGGCACATGGTAAAAAAGAATCAATTATATTGTCTTCTCATTTTTCCTGGAAAAACGTCCTGGCAAATTTATTTTGACTTTAAACTTTTTCAACCAGAAAATTTGTTTTGACCACCTGTCTTGTCATCACAGACGATGAAGTCATTAATAAAAATAATTTTGCCAGAATTATGTTCTGACCTAACTTTCTGGAAAGTTTCAACACTGCAGCATGGTTCCATCAGCCAAATTTGCCTCCCCCGAATGCGAGATAGTAAACAAAGGGCAGAAGTTCCATTAAAAATATATATATTTTAAAAAACAAAAATTAAAACAGTAAGACTATGTTCACACTTGTCGGATAGAAACTATTTTGGAACGATCTTATTTCGTTTCACTATGCCGGAATGATTCCATTTCACCATAACAAGTGAAAAGAAATCATTCCGCTGAGTATATCGGATAGACGAGGAACAATGTGAACGCAAGGCCTATCCGGTATGTAATTCATTCTGAAATGATTTCTATCCGATAAGTGTGAACAACAGTCTTTGTTCTAAGTGTGTCACGTGATCAAAAGAACAGGAATTTCCCTTTAGAACTTTGTACATTCAAGTATTGGAACTTTTGTGTATAATACTCAGTTTTTACTCTTTAGAAACATCACAATTTTTAGAAATTAGTGAATCTATATATACCTTAAGTGTATTTAATTTCTGGCAGACCGCGCGAAAAGCCTTCCCCGATTTTTGCAATTCTGACATTCCTTAAACAAGTAGTTTTCTTTTGTATTGTTTGAAAATACAAGGTGTGAGGGAGAGATTAGGTTGATTGAACACAGATTAAGATGTAAATGAACCACACAAACTAATTGCTACAGAAGAATTATGAAGAAAAATCAACAAAACTACTCAAAACAATCCTCAGTAATTAATAACATAAAGTGAGCGAAATTATGCATCAAATTTTGGTGCGCGAATTTAAGTCCGCACGAAAATGAGCACTGCGCGGATTTAATATACTTAGGGCAGTTGGATTCACTAATTCTTCAAAGTGTGATGTTTCCACAGAGAAAGACTTTCAAGACGTTGTTCTAGCGTCTTCACTGCAAACTCGCAGATACAATCATAAAGAAACAATTATACCTTTAAAAAAATAAGTAGAAAATTATTCCCTTTGAGAAAACATTCAAATAGAACAAAAAACTATCTGCAACATTTCTTCTCAGGTTGTTTATTTTCATTTAACGTATCCTGAGATAAGTATATATTACCAGGCCGAAAGGGTACAGTTTTAACACCATCCCAACCATCTTTTTGTGTGATCTCACCTTTTTCCAATCGTGTATATATTTCTAATGCAGCAGCAACAAAAGCTTGTTCAACATTGCACATAAGTTTAGCCGAAGTTTCTATGAATGTCATACCGTGCGCATGTGCAAATGCCTCACCTTCAGATGTTGAAACTTCTCTTTGATAATCGAGATCTACCTTGTGTCCTATTAAAGCGTATACAATGTCTTGATCCTCTGTAGCATATTTTGCCTCTTCTAACCAGCCACGTACATGATCAAATGATTCTCGATTTGAGATATCGTAAACAATAAGACACCCAGCACAATTACGATAGTAAGAGCGTGTGATAGAACGAAATCTTTCTTGACCTGCTGTGTCCCATAATTGCAACTTTACCCGTACTTTGTCTAAAGATAGTTAATAGTACATATCAACAAGAAAGTATCACGTATATGATAATAAAGGGTTTACACGTTCACATGATTATCGCCTGATCTGTCGATGGAAGCTTCATGTACTTTTTAGTTTCAAAATGGCTCTATGCACAAATTGTCATAAAATAATATTAAACTAGCTTTAAGCCCCATCGCACCATAGAAAAATAAATAAATAAAAAGCGGGAACCTTTTTTCATTTTGTTTTTATGATCTTCAATTTCAAGTTTTTATGTAACATTTTCGAAAGGTAACTAACATTTTTTTTTGCTTGGCACAAAGAACCCAGCACATTGTCTTCCCTTATAAATCCTCAATGTCTTGAAAAAACCATTCAATTTTGTATTCTGTTTGCTCAAAATACCCCCCCCCCCCCCCTTTCTTTGCATTCATCTAATAGAAAGAAGACAGCTCCACTCACTTACTGTTAACTACATACTCTTAGGGTTTTAGGTTTTATAACCCACCAAGTGAAATTTTAATTAAATTGGCATTATTTATTTCAGTCACTCTATTCTGGTCTGTAAAATGATCATATGAGCAGATTTTGTGGGCAATAAAATATTTCCATATTTCGAAATATCATTAGCAAATAAACTTGTAATGATTCATATAAGCAATTTACCCCATTTTTGATCCATAAAAGCATGTTCATATATATTATATATAAAAATAGGTGTAAAATCCTAAATTGTCTCCAAAACTGATGTTAAAGTTCAAGAAGGTAGCACCTCAAGGACGTGGCTTAATAAAAACACTGACACCCCACCATCGATGTCTACACATTTTGATAGCAGTGTCCCATTCAAACTTTATTTGACAGGCTAAAAACCATAGTGGTAAACAACTTTGTCACTCGACATACTAGTCACCCAGACTTCAATCGTGCTAAAAATATGGTTACACGAAATAATATGAAACCATGCATACCATTTAACTCGATTATTCGAACATGAAAATCAACTCCAACTGTTGGATCAGATGATTGGATAAATTGCCCTTCAGTGAATTGTCGAAGTAAGGATGATTTTCCAACTGTACTGTCACCAATTAAAATCACACGGAACTGATAAAAGTAATTGGGCTCAAATCTATTTCTTTCAGCCATCTCATGATTCATTAGTTTTCATTTGTTTCATTTTACTAAACAGAAATCAGTGGAAATTAATACAACAGTAACAGAGAAACCCTTAAACTCTATCCAACCCAATCCTATGAAGTTATATTAATAAGTTAACCAATCCCTACAGGAAAGTCAGTGGTAATAATTTGTCAGATTGATGATGATCTGGGAGTGATCCTCAGTACTTCAAGTTTTTTTAGTCCCATTTGGAGTCTTAAAAGCTCGAAAGGTCTCTAATCAGAATAATTTGAGTCTATATCTGGTGGACTTCTTTGTCTTGGTGTCCTGCAAGATGAATACCACCCCTTTAATTGATATATTCCTGCGTCTTAACACATTTCAAACTTCAATCATCAGGGAATTATTATCTGGTCAAAAAATTTCAACTATTCACAGATCTAGTCAAAGTTGTGATACATTTCGGAACCGTTCAGCAACAAACAGACAGGAAATCTGTTCTGTGGTAAATATTTAAGTTTTTGTAGTTTCCATGTTCTCTCTATATATAATATCTTTAGTTCCAAGTAGAATACTAACCCTAAATTGGTACTAGCCTTACATGCATTTTAATAAGAAACACCTTTATAAGTAACTCTGGCTCAAGCTCAAATCAGCAAAAAATATAACCTTAAAAAATCCCCACCCCCCAGACTCAAAAGGATGAAGATACTGTTAAATTTTTCAATGCATTTTACTTTTAAAATACTTGGATGCTTTTCGCCGAAAGATTTACCATTAAAAACTGTAGAGAATAATTGATTGCTGATCAATCCATATATGCAGTTTTTAACATTCTATTTGTCAAAACTGAAATTACATGAAGAAACTTAACACATTAGTAATTAATTTCACTCTGTAAGACTAGTATATTAGTAATTAATTTTGCAAGATTCAATGTAAAGCTGTATTGAAAACTTGTGAAATTAAAGTAACACGTGAGAAATAATGAAGAAACAACATGATAAAATATGGGGAAATCTGTACCTTGATTTAAGCAAATGTAGTAAAGTCTACAGCTCAATTTTTTAAAAAAATATACTTTTGACAGATCTTGACTTAGTTGAGAAAATTTCAAGATTATAGCTATTCCGCCACATAGAAAATTTTGGGGATAAATAGCAGGTGCTTCCAAAAGGCCAATTGAAATTTAAAATGCAAATTTTGTATAATTTTGTTGAGTGTGAGAACTTCTTTTTGTCATTTTTTGAATTCCTTGCCATCAAAAACATACAGGTACAAAAATTACAGCTTCTTACCATCATTAGAACCCAAATTATAAACAATCAAAGGTACAGTATTGAAAGTAGCCCACCAAACCAAGTGAATATTAAACCTAAGCACATAAATATGACTTACACACACATTATACAGTGTTTGAAATATGTTCTTATTTAGATGGTAAAGTTTCAGGTCAAATAAACAATTGGAACAACTTTTTCAAGATAAAATTATGTCAAGCCACTGTGAAGGAGAGTAGCAAAATTTCATATCAAGGATAAACAACCAAGTTTTACATTGCAATAGGATTTGATGTCCTTATAAAGACTGAAGGAAAGTAGTGAAATTTCACATCATAGCCTGAAGCAATGCTCAAAAATTACTCCTCCACAGTGACTATGAATTGCATACACACATTATACATCATAGTATTTAGTATACACCAAATTAAAATAGAGAATACACCCATGTTATAGTATTAGTTGTGGTTTTAAAGACTTGGTATATGTTACACTGTATAGGTTACATTCAGACTATTATGTATAGTATAGGATATGCTTTGATTATACATGCTTTAACAATACTTATGTATGATACTAGAACAATGTAACAGAATAATGTTATTTTCTTTATCATTCATTATATTTTCATAAGATTCTTTTATTAAAATGATCTTCCTCTGTTGAATTGTGTATTGTCATTATATTCCTAATTTACACTGAGAGCTATTATTTCTACTTTGAACTAATGTTAACAATGTCACTCATGGTACTGTAATTAAAGTAGATACGCATTAACACACATTAATATTTATTTCAAAATTGAAGGAAGCATTCCAAAATCAAAATGAAGAATTCAATTCTTGAAACTTTAAAAATTATTTTTATAGCAAAAAATTGAGGAGAGAGCTTCCCCAAAATACAAAATGGCCACCAAGTGTCATCGAAAAATTATTTTAAGTCCAAATATAATTCTGCGAAAAAAATATAAAAAATTTTCTAAGCCAACAAAAATCATAAATCGACCATTTTGGTAAATTCTCAAAAATTATCCACTTTTGAAAAAATCATTTTTTCGCCGATACTAGGTCCCGAGTTGACAAAATTGAAAATAAATTGGCCAGTGGTCTTAGAATGCAATAGTTCAATTTCAAGACGGTACCACACCTTTTTTGGCCATTGGCCCAAAAATGAATTTGGACCCTTTTTGCCCAAATCACAAAACCGTGTGCACGAAATCAAAAACATATGGTCACAATGCTGGTACTGAATTTCAGAATGCTAGCACTTCGGAAACATGAACTAATAAGAAAAGTGGGCCACTGCTGCCGACACCGCAAAGTGATAGCAATAGCCCATTTTTCAAATATAAACTTTCGCAAAAATTGAGGAAATTGACTTTCGCAAAAAGGCCAAAACCCCTGCAAAATTTGTGAAAGTTTCTTCTCGTGAAGGTTTCTCCTCTTCGGATTCCACCTCACCTCCTCCCCCCTAGCAAATTTTTATAGTAACTTCCAAACCACTATATTTTTTTTGCAAATGATTTGGGTTTAAAATGTTTGTAAATGTTTGTTAATTTGTAAAGGTTTTGGGTTTAAAATGTTTGTAACTAACAGTAATTGAAGTACGGTTTGTTAAACTATTTTCTATGTAAAGGTTTTGGATTTAAACCTGTAAATTGAATATCAAGCAAAAATTATTATAATGAAAGTTTTCTTAGTTATTACTTGTACAATTTATTTTATCACTATTTGTTAGTAAGTTACAAAAAGCCACATTTTAACCATTTTAACCTACTGATTAATCGTTGTTTGTGCAAAATGATCCACATCTGCCTGTAACGATTTCTCAATAGAATGATGAACAGGATTACTAACTTCCGTCTCTAGAATCTCAGTTATCAGAGAAGGATCAACCTGTACAGTTTGACTAATGTTTGCAGTGTCTTCAGAAGTATCATTAATTTCCATTTGTACAGTAGTTAATCCATCATTAATATCATCAACTACAATGTAATCTGCTAGTAATCCATTGCGAATATCTTCTATCTTATGTAAAACAAACTCTAACTTTGCACTATCCATACAATTGCATGCAATGTTTGCAATATTTTGAAGTTCTGTAATTATGACGCTTTGTTGATCGTGAATTATACTTTGCTTTCTCAATGCAAGTCTTATATGATTTTTAATGTCCCTTTCCAATGGATAAAATGAACGATCTAACTTGTCTGGTACAACAGGTAAATTTCGAAATAAATCATGTTCAACATAACTTGCTAAATGTGTCTTGATTTCCTTGACATTAGAACAACCCTCATAAACTAACAGTGTAATTTTTCGAGTGATTGCAGGATCTATTCTGTTACATAAAGGTTCAGAACTATTAGCTACTATGTGTGAATGAGCTTGATTAAGAGGAACTTCAATACAGAAACGAGATATTATTGTAACATGTTCTTGATTGTTTAAGGCTCGTCGCAAGCTATCTAATCGAGCATATTTCAGTTTTCTTAAAGCTTTTGCACTTGAAACATCAGAGGGATCAATCTAAAAGTAAATTAGAGGTGCAACTATTACAGATTCCCATCACACTAAGCATTTATTTGTATATATATATATATATATATATTTTTTATAAAATGATATCTGTGCATTTTAATCCATACATTGATTTAGCTATTGTTTCTTTGTATTTTATGTCAGATAAAAAGATGGAGTGTTCTATAGAGTGTGGGTAATAGATAAAAAGATGGAGTGTTCTATAGAGTGTGGGTAAAAGATAAAGGAAAAACAGTATTTAGAAACTAATAACCATCTTACTAACCTCATATTCCGGAAATAACTTTATCTCTTTCATTTTTATAGATGCTTTACATCCTATCTTTCTACTATTTCGTAAGCGTTGTTGGGATTTAGCGACGGGTTTTGATGGTTGGTTATTTTCATCTTTTTCACCTACTACATGCTCCTAAAATATATTATACTGTTATACTATTATACTTCATTAAATTATTGTATTAGGAATTAATATAATACTACACATAATTTATTTCTTAACCATTTAACAAGCTTATTTTGAGGTTTGTGTAGTTAGGGAATAAGGTTAATTTTTGAACAGCTAATTGGTTAAGTTCATGAAACTTATAATGAAATTTTGTTGACATTTTGCAATATTGCACTTGACTTTTGTTAATTTTTTTACTATAATCATATGAGAATGTTAACTATGCATTCTTTATTTTATTCTCAATAATATTAATAAGTTGTTAAAGAGACAACACTCTTCTTGGCTCACATTTGATTAGTGTTCAAGGGCAAGTACTGATCTGTGATCACATGAATGAATAAAGTCCTATCGTAGTTTCTTTTGATTAATGTGTTAACCCTATATATGCTGGGTTTTTAGGGCTCCATAACTTTTGAACGACTAATAGGATTAAGATGAAACTTTGTAGAGTTATAGTCTATCATAAAAGGAACAAAATGGTACTATTAATTTTAGATGGCTCATTTTCTTTAAAAACCATACTTTGATAAAAAGAGTTCTACAAAAGAGTTCTACAAAAGCTGTTTTGGGTAGGTATTTAAAGTTCTTTCACATAGTTTTTAAGTGAAAATGTTGAAAAATGCTAAAATGTTAATCCGAAAAATAGGAAAAAATCCGATTTGTATTAAGTTTAATGTATTAATGTCTTAAGTTTCGTATCATATATTTGTAATTCACAATGGAAATAAACTATTTCTGATAAAATAATCAACTTTATAAAATAATATTCCATAAATTATATTTTAACATTCATATCACATTTTTAAAAATAAAATTGAAGAAGAAGGAGCAAACAAAATCAAAATTTTAAAAAAATCATCTTTTATCATTGATTTATTTTATATCTCCAAATAATGAGGAATAAGCTTTCCCAAAATACAAAATGGATACCAAAAAAGATTCATGGTCCAAGTCAAGTTCGCACTTATTATTTTCATGAATGTGGTCAAAACCTCACAGAATTCTGGTATCAAATTTAAAAATGGCATCACTTCAGGAACATGGTCTATTAAGAAACACAGGACGCCATTGTCGCAAAGTGATAGTAATAGCCCAAACTAGCTCCATGGAATTTATTTTACCACTAAAAACGGCTATTTTTATTGCCGCAAATTTGTAAAAAGTGTTACATTTTTTGATGGCCAAATATATATAAATACTGCTATACAAAAGTTAAAAAATACCGTGATCATAAGCTTATTTGTAAAAACCCGAGGGTAAAACATTCATGGTCAAAGTCTCATAGCTGAAAAAAATGTGTCGTGGCCAAATCCTTTATAAATAGTAAACTTGTCAAAAACGTATCTAGACCAGCTGTTTATTAATTGGGTGAATCTATTATTAAATTCTCATAGAAAATAAAATTTTCATTAAAGTCAACATTTTAACACTGAGAATCAGTAATTTTGGTAAGCAGTTTCAGGAATTGATCCAAAACTCCAAATGAATTTTGCAATTCCTTTTAAATTACTGCCTTGACTGCTGATACCAAATTTCAAAATGATAGCACGTCAGGAACATTGGTAGGCAAGAAACTAACAGAAATATCACCTTTTTGTCATACTTTGCTGCTGGTTTCTCACCATAGATACAATCTTTTACCATATAACCTTCAATGATGAATGGAATATTGAATGATGGAACTGGTATAGCACTTGTCTTCTGACTCCACAAGAGTTTATTCTTCAAAAAGGAATTGCTGCAAATCAAAATATGTTAAAGAATAATTACAAACTACATCCATGGCACAATCTATATACAAGATATAACATTTCTCAATATATTTCCCCTTAACTAAAGTAGAACTCAGTGTATACCGCCCATTTGAACTACCGTGAAACCTCAAATAAACCTTGTTTATCTTATCTCGTATGCCTAACTGAAATACAAACCATAATTCATAGCGGTGATCGGAGATCAATTTATCAGCAAAAAAAGCAATAAGTTTATTCTGAAAATGGTTTTTTTGCTAGTTAAGTTTACTTAACTCGAGTTAACTAGCGGGCGGCCGTGTCTTCAGTACTGGGCTGCAATATTTAATTCG
>JAULBZ010001840.1:0-20536 GCA_032360805.1 Neoturris breviconis
GTCGAATGCACTTCGTTCTTCTTGCTCAGGATCTTCCCAATAACTGATTTTCCGATTTTTATAATCATATGACGAAATAAAAGAGGCTAACTAAGATGAGTTAATATACTAGGGTAGTTTGGTGTAAGAATTGTAAAAATATCGTCTTTAGGGTGATACGATTCAAGACTAAAGTACAAAGAAGAAACTGGGAAAATTTTGCGAGCATAAACTTTCGCGGGTAGATCAATATAGTTAATGCCCGCGAAAGTTAATACTCCTAAAGTATCCACAAATTTAGATTTTAGTGATCCTCAACTAACAAATAAACTGACGAATTTATTTCGTTCATATTGCACACATGCGTTTAATGATACTTTAGCGCTTATCGACGTATTCATGAAGCTTTGTACTCTATGTTTGTTTGATTATAAACATAAATATGATGGGTATAAGGTTGAAGAATGATATATGCATTTTTTTTCGTGAAATTATATTTATAGATGTATATATTTCTACAGTTAATTTTATTTTACTGAATTATGAATTATAAAAATGATTGAATCTTATCTTCTAACACGGCTTTGCCAAAATACCAGATATTATAAGGGCATAAAGGCAGGCGGATTCCCACTAGGCGAATTCGTTTGCACGAATTCTAAATGAAGCCATTACATTGGTTGAAAATGACGTCACTCGCTTTCAACCAATGTAATGACTTCATTTAAAATTCTCGCGAACGATTTCACCAAGTGGAAATCCGCCTTCCACTGGACCCGTTCGCGGGAAATTATTGCTGGGATTATGTTTTGTGTAACACGTTCTTGCGAATTTTGCGGTATTTCCCTTTTTTCCCGCGAAATTAAGTCCCTCCGAAATTTTACTAATTTACTAATCTTGTGCATTATCACAACAAAACAGAGGGTGGAGAGATATTTATTGGCTTTATCCACGAAAATAAATCCCAGCGAAAAATATTTTTGGATTCGTCCACGAACATAAATAAGTTTCTAAGTTGAAATTTCGACTTTTTGCAAAAATTTACCTTTGTCTAGAGTATTTTTGTCCATGATTGTACTGGCTATAACGACAACACTGAAAAAGGATCTACAAAACTTAATACATTTTTATGTCAATTTGTTTATTTTTCCGCATTATCGTTATTGAAGCATTTCTTTATGCACTTGCTTTTATCCTCCGGCAAATTGATTGAATGTAATTTTACGTGTCATAAATTCGCCAAGAAAAATAAGTTGCATGAAGTAACAGTGATAATTGCTCCATTTTGGTTTGTATTCCCTTAAATTACAAGGTAAAATAAACTGACAAAAAGATTTCTGCATTAAGCACTACAAAAATACGTACATAAATATACAAACTTTCTCTCGCTATGTTCAGTTTTATAATCAAAACAATGTACATCTTGCATGTGTTTATCTTGTTGCTTATTATTCTGGTGCATATGATTAAGCTACGATATAGACCTTCACTCGGTCTTTGCAAAAATGCCATATTTTCCGTTTTGATTCTCGCTTCTATCTTGTTCCGCAAAAACGTAAACAATTAAGCCAATCAGCCTTGTCGATCTTCGATTTTTGTCGGTATTCGTTTGAACATCAGGGCGCATGCGGTATATTCCTTGAACTGAAAATGCGACATTTGTGCATGTACATGGAGGTCTATTCACGAAGGCTAACATTTGATATAATTCGGGTCGTCAAGTGATCTCAGTAAATTATACGTAAGTCGCGTGACCAAGTAGTTTTAACAAATATTTTCAAGATTGGCATTGCTAATAATTGTGGCTATTTTGTCATTTCATTTCGGTCTGTGAAATACACATAAAATCTATGCAACGTAATTGGGATTTCAAAATTTCTCATGAAAGTGGACCAATTACGTACCACATAACATTGGCAAAAACCAAGGATATTAAAACTAAATATTTTTTGACTTAAAGACAGTTAAACCTGTGTTGGTCCAAAAATGCGAAATGTTCATGTCTGTAAAATAGACATTTTTACCACGTGACTAATCAGAAATTATCTTTAAATATTTTTAACGTCTTGGTAAGTTTATTAAGATATTTCGTCTCAAATACTTAAATTTTAGTCTCCGTTCGACGATATTTCTCCATTCATGTTCATAGAAAATTTCGTATTAGAATACATGGGACCTGTCCAGGATCTAGACTCCAAAAACCTAAATATGGGGACCCATTTTGCAAAATAGTATTTGCTTATGAATTGGACTTGTAATTGAACAACCATGCTGAAATTCATTAAAAATGGCTGAGTTGTTTCGGAGGAGTATTGCGGACACACTGACGATCCAAACGGCCGTATTAATGCGTTACACTCGTTACATCTATGTGCAGAAATTGATGGTGTACTTTTAGAACACAAACTTTTGCGAATACAAAAATTCGCCAAATTTTGGTGATCTACACTTTCGCGAATGGGTATGAAGAAGAAATAAGAACTTGACTTTATAAACATTTTGAAATTTTTGCGAACATAAACTTTTGCAAATAGATCGTTTTGAGATATTTTGCCAGCATAAACTTTCGCAAAGAGGTGATTTTGAAATATTTTGCCTCATAAACTTTCGCCAAAACGCTACTGGTTAAGTATACTGCTATTCTTTTTACGCAGGTATATGGTGCGACTGTTGGCGTCAATAAACATCAAGGTTGCAGAGAAATATTTGCAGTTTTCTTTGTATTAATGCAAGATCGTTGATTACTTGGTTGTAGGTTTATTTCAAACTTATTTTTCTTTCTTTAATTCTATCAAAACCTAGCAGGCAAAAACTTGTTCAAAGTCAGCAAAATAAAGAACAACAAACTGTAAGTTAGTCGGTGGAATTTCCTATCCAATGTCAGAAATACATCCTCCACATTTTGATAACGTTGCAGAATTTAACATTGTAAAGTAATATGTAAAATCTTTGTAACCAAGGTTCAAGGTTCTCATTCTAAACATTGCGCCTTAATACAAATGTGACAGTTAAAGAAGAAGGTTGGTGACGAGGTTGTCTTTTTACAGACTTATTTCGATTTATTATATTGCATGTTGTCTTGAATATATCGTTCGATGACGTCTAAGAACATAATTTGATTGATGCAAATAAGGCTCATCACTTTATCATCATAGTGGTACAATTAAGAAGTTTTCTTGTAAGTATACACCATGTGATTACTAAATTCTACACTACTTTTTTGTCTTGTTGTGAAAATCACGAAAAACAAAAGAGTTCAGGTTTATACAAAAGAAGTAATTTATCACCGAGAAGTTTAACAAAAACCGTTTTGAGGTTGATTTCCACGAAGTGAAAAATTCGCGGCGAAAGCCAAAAGACATTCCATTGGTAGAAATTGACGTCACAACACGGGTTTGACCTTTATTAACCATTTCTTCTTAAATACAAGAAAATCGAATATTTCATTAAGGTTGATTTAATCCACTAGGCAAAATATTCCCTGCGAAAACAAAAAGAAGACATTCCATTGGTAAAATGGAAGTCACACATGATGTTCTTAAGTTTGATCATTTTTGAGTCAAGCTAAACAAACTTTTGGAGCTGCTTCGAAGAGCACATAATTATTTATTGTACAGTATTTATTGAGCACGCGGTCAGTAATACGCTAATATATTTTCTATGTTTATATTTACAAATGAATCATTCTGCAATTAATTAACTTAATAAAACAACATTCACCAATGACATTAATTTTATTAAAAACATTACATCCAGCATAGAGCAGCAGAATGAGCATAAAATACCTCTACTATTACGTGACAAGGTCTACATTTCTGCTTGATTGTCATTTTATACTTGTTGATAGATGCCAACAAAGGTACTCAATAAAATTAACGCCCTTCGTAAAATTATGTGAACATGGTAAGGAAAGGTCTTGAAATTATTTGAAAAATATTCTTTCCTCAGCAGATAGACCTATTCACAAATACACGAAAACGAGGTGTTATTGCATTGCGACAAATTTCTACTTTGAGCAGTCTTCATGTATATTTGTGAATTGGTTTATATCAATTTGGAGATCTTTCCTTAACGGTGAACAAATTATCTAAAATATTTACATATTGACAAAAGCATAAATTCACTACATATGAAGAAATACAACCACACCTCATGTTAGAGAACATAAAACATTGTGATCGTATTACCATAACTATCAACGGATACAACCACATCCCATAGAACATTGTGATGCATACGTATAAGGTTGAGCTGGATAGCAACTACATGAAGTATAACCGCCAGAACTTGTTGATGAAAATCTACGGTTAGTTTTCTCTAGCTCTGCTTCTTTTAATCGTTTCTCTTTCGCTCTTCTGTTTTGAAACCATATCTTAATTTGCGTTTCAGTTAAACTTAACTGATCGCTCAGTTCTGCTCGTTCATTTATCGATAGGTATTGTTTTCGTTTAAATTTCTGTTCCAGTGTAAGCAGCTGACCAGCGGAGAATGGTGTTCTAGGTTTCCGATTAGCCTTGTGTTTTCGAAGAAAGCATTTACTGAGGTCCCATTGGAACTCTAAAGACGAAGCAGATAAATTTTAAAATGTCAGCTTCAAAATATGCTTAGTCTATGCTTGGTTGCTATTATTTTTCTCTTAGCTGTGTCAGATGGTAACATTTTGTGAACACATTTGTTCTTGAATTTTGTTCGTTTATGGAAATTAATTACAGAAAACTAACTTTTCATATTTTTACTTCTCATACTGTAGCTCACCTAGTTACTATAGGCTAGATTTACAATTGACAGAATGGCAAGCTAAACAATATGTTTAGCGTATGCTTAATTGTTAGAGGGATTTCAGGGTCATTATGCTGATAGACGGTACGCTTTTTAAAAAAATTGTGCTCATTCTGCAAACTCAATATTCAGAAATCTTCTCTTAGCTACTATGATGTTTGTGCTTTAAATTAACTTATGATAGTCCTTTCATAAAACAATGAAAACGAGGCGTTCGTTGTTCTAAGTAGAACTTGTTACAATGCTAATTTCCTTTTCAGTGCTAGACAGGCTCCTGTCACGTAAGCACGAAAAAATGCTTAATTGATAGATTCAATTGATAAAAAATACTTGTCTTTTTTGTAAGAGGGTCAATTTTCAGCCTAGTGATGCAAGCTCGTTCCCAGCCCCTTCGACTTTTTTTAATTTTTCTCAGACCGATCATATAATTATGGCATAAAAAAATTCAAAAGGGGCTGGGGACGAGCTTGCCTAGCGATACTTATGTAAAAAAACAAAGAAACACGTGTAGTTCGAAATATTTACAGTATTATTGCGATGCAAATCTTAGCCAGTTATGAGAGGAACTATATTTCAAATTGTCCTCAATTTACTTTCTTGCACTATATTTTCCGTGTATATGACCAGCATGCAGTTCTAAAAGAGACTAGTACCTAGATTAATCACGTGTCGTATACTCTAGAGTATTGATAAGATTTATTTAAGCATTACTTTATTCATTGTAGATATGTAAGAATTGTCATTTGAATATTTTACGAACGTTCTGCCACCACAGTTGACATATTCTTATTTAATTTCTCGAGAAATTCGTCAGAGGGGAGTGTCTAATTATAAACTCGAGTTTGTATGAATAATGCACAGCCTCTCGAAAGGCTGAAAACATTAAGTTTGCGTCTTAAAAAAAAGAAAGAAAAAATCTGAAGAAATATTATTTTGCTGAAACTTCTTACCGCCCTAATAAATTTTCCATCATGAGCAAATATGGATCAAAGCGAGTAAATTTCTTACAACACACATATCACATACCACCACCCCCTCCCCTGATTATTCTGAAAACACTACCTCAATGATATTAAATTTCACGATCTCTGAGGTTCTCGAAATCGCGTGTACTTAATTTTGCGAGCATTATATGGGTAAACTTCGCGAATATTGCATTAAGGCTATCAAATCTTGTAATAATAAAGTAAATAAGTAAATAAATAAGATAATAAACATTAAAAAATGCGTGCTTGATGAGAGTTTAAAAATTATATGCAGATAATATATTGGCATCATAAAACCAGAGTAATTTGTAGCAATAAAAATACAAGCATTTAAAAACTAAATGTAATTAATTGTTATCGTGATTTTCAATTAGAAGAGGCGTGGTTGTTTTACACTATCAGACGACAAGTTAATAACTCTGTTCACAATGCCGCCTCAACGGAAATTAGACATGACGGATTTAGATTTTAGTGATTAAAAAGAGGTTATCTGGTCACCAGTCTACAAGTTAAGTAACTATTTTATGAGCTTAACAGCTAATTATCTCAAGGGATCATCTCAAGAGAAACCATTCAATTATGAGCTTGCTCTCTAGTTTTCTTCACCCTAGTAGGCAAGAACTTGCTCAAAGTCCACAGTAAAGATGCTAGAACGTCGAGTGATGTTATTCTAGCGTCTTTACTGCTGATTTTGAACAAGATTTTGCCCACTGGGCCAGACCTGAAAAAATTCTTGAACTTTATCAAACTTTAAATATTGAAACAATGACAAATGATAGTGTGGCTTGATTCTCTTTATTGAAAAGCATACACATAACCTCCCAGACGGCAAAAACCTGTTCAAAGTCTGCAAAATAACGTTAGAACAACACGACATCTATTGCTTAAACAATGATCTACATACATAATTGTAAGAATCATAAATAGAAAAAATTAAACGACTTCAATCCTTATAGAATATGCCATCATCATCTGCTCTGTAACTTTCGGCATGGGTCCACAACATAATTGTCCATTTTTTAGACGGTATTAAGCTTCCCATATAATCGCTACCCTGCCGGCACATGTTGCAATAACGCCGAAACAACGTCCGACGTCGCGTGTCCACTGGGTAGCTCAGTTTATAAAGCGTTCTCTCTTCGAACGAATAGAACCTCAACAACCCCCTCACTAACTATTAAATCGGGATCATTACCTTCCGCCAGTGCTTGGTAAAAGTTAAGGAATGCATGTTTTTAAAAGTGAGGAACTTAACAAAGTATGCAGTTGAAAGCAAAAAGCTATGTATATACAGTTAAAAAATAGTACTTTTTTTAGCTAAATGTTCGAATTTCGTGCATTTATGTTTTTTTGATTTAAATTCCCTCCCCCCCCCCCAATTATCTCCTCCCCCATATGAACCCTTCACCTATATGTATGAATAGATTGAAGGTAAGAGAAATGCATGGAAGGAGAGGGGGTCTCACTCAATTACGAATTGTAAAAATTTAAAATGTTAACACTGTTAGTCCAGCTATCAAAGAATTAAAATATAATATTTTGCCAAGTACCAAGTATATTTTGTCAAGTATCCAGTGTCAAGCTTACAAAAAAAAGATGGAGATACGTCTTAGATAGAATAATGAGCAAATTGAAAACTTTGATTGGAGCATATGAAAATACTATGCAAGTAAATTAAAATTTATTTAGTTCGCTAGACGTTGTTATTGATATCGATCTTAATATTTTCCTGTATAGTTTCACATGTGAATCATAAAATTCAAAAGAGATAAAACAGTCATAACTAAAAATTATTACAATATATTTCCCTTCCGAATTAACAAAGATAGCTAACACACACAACTATCACCAAACAACGTCTACATACATTACATTATCATGATACGTCAAGTTTTATCATAAAAACTACGTTTTTTTTCAGCATGCTTTCTTCGAACTTTGGGGGAATTTACTCAATCATTCATCAATCTTATTTTTGCAATATTCATTACAAATATATATTGCATTCTACTTACCATTTCAGCCTATATTTGTCATTGACAAAAAAAAAAATAATATAGTAACTTAGTAAGATTTTTAAAACTTTGTCAATATTTTTTTGTCACTGAAAGTATCATCTGTTTTGACATCATTTTGTCAGATTTGAATTTTTTCTTTTATTGTTAAATTTGAAGACAAAAATATTAATTGTCAGAAGGAAAAATGTTACAAAGTCTACCATAGAAGTCTTTACATGGACCGTAGCGAAGAAACCGAGAACTCATTTAGGGGTCTATGTAAAGGCTGCCTTACAATTATTGCTTAGAATTTTCCCCAACTCAATAACATTTGAGGACGTACATATTGCTCGGAGTTATTTAAAATCTTGTCATTTCTTACAAACATACTTTTGAACACATATATAAAAAAAAATAATACCTACTACCGAAGCAAACACGTTCACACGACTATGACAATGTACCTGATCTTACCCAAACTACATTAAAGTGATAATTTTTTGAGTGGATGTATTTTTGTGAAAGTCAGCTTGGTCGCATTTGTGTGGATATATTTTTGCGAATACTTTGTTATCCGAAAACGTGCATGGATTTATTTTGCGGATGCAAGCATAAAGGAGAAAACAAGACTTTCCGTAGACTATTAAAATGTATTTACCTATGGTTTCGAGTCTATCTGTTGGACTGTTGGATATGGTAGATACTGGTGATGGAATTTTTACTTCGTCTTCTTCTTCATCATCTTTTTCACTGTGTACGGTTGACATCTTCACAATACTGTCAGTGGATATTTCATTTGCTTTCTCACTAACTGGTTTCAAATTTAATAGATAATCTATTGAAAACGGTTTCATTCTTTTACTAGTCGTTTCCATATCACGTGAGCTGATCGATGAAAATATTTTTCTCTCTTCACAGATAACTTCCATAACACAATTTTAATTGTGAGAAATTTCGACCTTTCAAAATGTTAGATCTGCTTGTCTATGTGCGCACTCACCAACATAAACTTCGCTATCAATTGATATTAAGTACAGTTAAGATTCACTCGCTAAAATAAAATCTATTTAACTTCGAAGTATAGTTTGTCGTGAATAATTTCAGTAGAGCATTTACGCACAGGGCGTTGAAATTTACTGATAAGATACTCTGCTTGTCAATTGCTGCATAAACTAATGTTGAATGAGCAACGAGTTAAGAAAAACGTTTAAACTTTCTCTCCTATTAATCTCAACTCATAAAAACGTCATTGAAAGAAGAACACGATAAGAACGGTTAATTGGCAATTTAAAAAAACCTTAATTTCTGGAATGTAATACATAGCACACAAGGTACATTAAGTGATTGATTGTTAAATAGTTGTGACAGTTCTTCACTACGAGCCTGTCTTATAATAACAATATGCTTTCGAGAATCAGGGGGTTTAAAAAGTCTAGATTTTTATATTTTCATGAATAAGTTGAGCTCTGCAACTTATATGAGCTCTGGCAGAATGTCAATACTGTATGAAAACAATTGTTAACTATCACATATTAGAATTACTTCAAATTAACCACACTTAATTACAACTTAACGACAACGCTTCGCATCTAAACCCCCGTGTTTCAATAAATAAACGAAGGATAAAGATCAAACTAAAACGTTTCGTCGCGTCATAATGGTGCCGATGAAAGCCACGTTCGTAGATAGGATCGCAATAATATTTTAATAATATCTTTTGTAAGAACGATTAAGTAATATTATGGGTTATTATAGTGATAGTTCAACTCGTATGTTTCTGTGATAAGATATATAACGTTAGTGTTTTCAATAAACTAAGAAGGTTAATAACTGTTTAGTTTTCTATAGAAAACTTGATTAATAGGAGATAAGTAGCAGACAGTTGATTTAGCACATATGATTATGTGGTGGACTAATCAACCTTCTAATATTCAACATCACAAAAATATGCTATCATTTACTCCCTATGATATTCTAATGAAATTTCGCGGTGGCGTTTCTTTATACTCATTTAGAATTATTTTTGTGAATATGTTCTAACAATAGCTCGCATTTTATAAACTATGTGTAGAACACGATTTATATATTTTAATCGAAGTACGTACTGATGTATTTCACTACGCTCTAAAGATTGATTTCCATTAGGCGGAAAATTCCTCACGAAGCCAAAAGAAGACATTCTATTGTAATTGGTAGAAATTGCCGCACAATGTCAATTTCTACCAACGAAATGTATTATTTTGGCTTTCGCGACAAAACATTAATTATCTTTATAAGATCTACGATTTCGCATACCATAGAATGTGACAATGTATGATTATGCTTTAACCATATTTGGCCTGGTCCTTTTGTATGTCCCTATTTAGCCTGGGGGAGGGGGGGAGGCGGTAATAAAGCCCTCTATTTTTCTCAGAAACTACTAATACTAAAATCACAAAACTCCTGTCAAATATTCTCCGGCACAAGTACTTTCAATTTCTGGCACCTGACTTTTTTTGCCAATGTCAGCAAAGATTTGTGCAAAATTGGAGCGCCAAATCTATCAAAGTTATTTTTGAAGTTATGACATAATCAATTTTGTCATCGAAAATAATAATGTTACCTGATTCCGTTCGTGATGATGAACAACTAGTGAAAAGCTATGACGTAATCATTTTTTAAGGTAATGACTATACTTATATCCCTGGGGCCAAGAAATACCAGGTTGGCGTTTGGAGGGGAATAGTCTGTCTCATGGGTCAGATGGGTAGGCTCTTTAGCCTTGGTAGGCAACCTTCCTAGAGATGGCGTCTCGATAAAAAACACCTTGAGGGGTAGATAAGTATTCTTATTGACCAGCCTCGCACCCCTTCCTCGTCTATGGGACCAGTTTGGTGCTACACCAGTGGCGCTCTATCTGGTTTATGGCGATGAATGCTGGTTACTTATTGCATTAATGCTTCTGATTAGCGCAATCTTGGCAATTTTCTGGTCTTTGATAGTTAGGTATCTAAGTTGAGGGTACTGGGTTAGCGTTGTCTAGTTGCTACATAGCCGACTGGTAGCTAGGAGCCCGAACTCTTTGTGAGCTCCTTAGAGGCTGCTCCATCAACAGTCGCATAATACCGGAGTAGTTGTGGTGCCAAGTCTGCGCTTGGATGGGTGACTCTGCATCTACTTTCGTGGGCCGACTTCAAGGCCACAACTTAGCTTTTTGTATTTGCAATTTGGTCCTTATCTAACTATCAATATTGACCAGTTCTGATTCTTTTTGTGTTATCTAGTTTGTATTCTGCAGTAATTTCCTTCTTTTTCTCATGTTGCAATTAGGTAAGTTTTTAGTAAACCTAAACCTAGACAATGTCCAAAGATATATGACAGGTATAAGAGAAAATAAAGCTTTAGTTCACCATGTTGTTCCATTGTTTTTTTAAAAAGTTTTCTGAAAATTTACATTGAATAATTACATCCTCCTTTTAATTTTCTCATGAACGTAACGACGAACATCAACACGTCACGCCGTACGTCATCTAACGTTAGAATTGTGTTAGCGCATTTTTCTGTGGTTCATCTAGATTAGACACACAAGCATTCCAAACGACATCGTTAAGCTAAACAAGAAATACTACAAATCAACACAAACACATCATCTCTTAATTCTGATTTTACAAAAATGTTTGAAAGCAGCTCTCTCATCCAATTTTTAGCTTAACGTATTAATTTTCGCGGGTCCAAAAAGTACATCTCGCCAACATATATTTTCACGGTTTAACTTTAAATTTAACACTACCTTACCGGGGGACGGGTGCTAGTAGGCCCGCAGCTGAATTTCACCCCCTCCCATGTCTCATAAAGCACTGGTCCAAATCACTTGAAATTTTATGACTTTATCACAAATTACCGGGATCATTTTTCCATATAATTTTGAAAAATAAAATATGCGTATTTTGCTGACTATGCCAGAATTGGCTAAAAAATGGATAGGTACGGTAAAACCGCACAAAAACTATCGATCTTAGCAAAAAGGTCGTGCAAAATCATCAAGAAGTACTTTTTTATAATATCTATTAGCAAAGAATTTCTTTTCGATAAATAAAGTGGGGGTTGCAACTTAAAAGCACATATTGAAAATAAATTTTCCAGCTACACCCAATCGAAAAAATGATGAGGTCAGCGTAATTATGTTAGTAATAGTCTGCTTTTGCATCAAAAAGTTCCAAATAGATCGAAGTATATTCGTGGAAATTTTCCAGTTGATGGCATTATCCAAACAGATCCCCCCTGGGTGTGGGACTTTCAAGTTGATTGCATTATCTAAACAGATCCCCCTGGGTGTGGGTTAGTTAGCGCATTTCTATTTTCCACTTAAAATATATTTTATTCCATAGAGATGAATATTGTTAGGTCTGCTGAAATTATATGTACTAACTGCGTGGTAGAAATCTTGGTTGACCACACATTTTTTATTTTTAGATCAAAGAATTGCTCATTTCGATGCATACTGATATTTTATCAGGGTATGATCAGTGAGTGTCACTTGTCATGACGTAGCTAAGGTTTGAAATTTTGACCAAAAAAGGTGATTATGTACCTTTAACGTCCGCGGAAAATAACGCCGTCAAGTTATGTAACAACACTGCTCGAAAAAAGAGTATATAAGAAGAGCAAATATATTCAGCGATTTGTGAACATAGCTGCAGGCTACAAAGCTTGAAGTCATATTCAAAAAGTACTCCTCCACAGTGATTACTTGCTCTTACTTCGAGCACTCTGTACTGAGATTATTTATCCCCTGTAAAAACTAGAACTTTACAGCGCATGCCAGAACAAGAAGACTTACTTGTATTTGTGAGAGTATAGCTTTTACACGAGCAGCAACTTCAGGATATTGTTCAAATACATCGTTTGCAGCAGCTTCTGCGAATACTTTTACGACATTCGGTATATTATTATTATTCTCACCAAGGACGGCCGCATTGTTACTACAAAAAGAATAAATAAGAATAATGGCGCACATACAGCCTCACAGTTTCGTGCGCATACATTTTGTTATTCCTTCTAATAATTGTTAATATTCTTTGTTCGTACAAAAATCACAAATTTATTTCTTGATGAAAATTACCACCGAATTTATACGATTAACCTTTATATTCACCCCCGACATCAAAACTTACGCTTCAATTAGATCACACAGATAGCCATACACATGAGGCGCTTCCTCGTGGTCCTCAGTGACAGGAAGCCATGACAACCAGGTAGGAATTATATCATTGACGCTAATCCTTGAGTCGTTATATTTACATATCTTTGTGACAGCTGATATACAATTTTCCGTTGAATTCACGTTCACCTTGATACGAGCATCAGGATGTGTTATCACTTGTACAAGTAGAGGAAGGGCTTCAGCACAAGCAGAGGCGTAACCATCTCCACCAAATTGAGCCATAACTCCACAACCGTAAGCTGCTGCTTGACGTACTTCTGAACTATGATCTTGCACACTGCATACTAAGACTTTCAAAAAATATTCTTGATATTTCATGGACGCCTAAAAATATATCAGTAGTGAAATAAAAACATCTACTTCGTGGAAAATGGTTATAAGGAAAATTGCTACTCTCAAATAATGGAATCAACATGATTTTAACGAGGCTTCATTTGTGGGTGGGTTTCCATTATTTGAGAGTAGCAATTTTCTTTATAACCGTTTTCCACAAAGTAGATGTTTTTATATTTAAACTTATACTTATACTCAATATGTATCAAGACATATCTGCAGCTTAGAATACAACTGATAGTTTACTGGACAAGTTATATTATAGTTCCTGTACGACATCTCAGTATCTAGTTGCAGACCATCTCGCCCCTGGAGTAAAATGACTTAACATTCAAGCTGATTTGTTTAAGAAGCACATAGTTAACATTAACTTGATCATGACACACCGTAATAAAAAATACTAAATGGTCATCCTATAACTGCTAACTTCAAGAAGCGCAAGGAGTATCTTGCAGTTGAATAGCTTCTACAATTGTAAGAGCCTCACATTTGCAGATCCATCTTTTTTTTTGTGGTTCATAGAAGCATAAAAGAAGACCTTACCGTTCCTGTGTATTCAAGCAAATCATCAAATATACATATCGCCCATTGTCGATCTGATGGTGGACGATGTGAAACCTAATATGATCAAAACAGCTATCAACAATCTGCGGAAAAGTTTAGTGTATGACGCATCAAGCATAGTATAAAAGTAACCTGAAGCTTTAATCGATTAAACGACCCCGTTGATTTTTTTAATAAACGCCTCTATCAATTTGATATTCAAATAAACGCCCTCTTAACAACCATTATTTAAGCGTACAATTATTTCCTCTCACTAAATCAAAATAGAAAAAAGTCAAGAAAAACGTTTTATGAAGTACACTTTCCCAGTGGGTAAAAACTTGTTCAAAGTCCGCAGTAAAACGCTAAAACAACATTTGAATGCTTGTGGATTTTCACTTAGAGAAAATATAGAAATTCTTTTTTTTTTAAATAAACGCTCCTGTCAAATAAGCGCTCCTCTAAAAATCTATATTTGTAAATGAACGCCTTGGGCGTTTATTCGATCATAAACAGTATGAACGTCCACACCATACTCACACCAATAGCCTACCTATGTGAATAGATAGCTTGGTATGCATACTTTATATAAATAGCTTTGAATAATTTCAGAAAAATGGTCTTAAATAAGAGCTCACCATCAATTTATTAAAATCCGGTAATAATTGTTCAAAGAAGGGTAAAACCGTTTCTTTATGTGTTTTGAATAATGCATGCATCACATCTGATACCTAAATATTATAATATAGTAATTATATTCGTTGCTTAAAAAGCACAGAGATTAGCAATAAATCAGTCACTACAAAGTTTGCTTCAAGGTGGCAGTTTTATAATTTTGTTACAACTGAACACAATGCATTCGAACGTTAATAAGAAACATCAAATAAGGGTGTAGTTACCTTTTACTCTGCAGTATTAAATAAAGGGGGGAGGGGGGACGCTTATTAATTTTTGGAAAATTTCCAACCTCCCCCTCCCCGTTTATTTGATACTGCAGAGTAGGTATAAAAATACCACAAAAATTATTTTGGGATAAGGATTGTTTGTTTGATCTGTTTGTCTACCTTGCATTTTGCCTTTAAGAAAAAAACTCAAAATTGGCTGATGCTAAGGGTCTAAAATGTTTCTGCGCATATCGCTTTACTAGCAAAGCATCAGCATCAGCCAATCTTGAGTTTTGTCTTAAAAGGAACATACAGGGAGGACAAACAGGGAAACCAACCCTTGTTCCGAAAGTATTTTTTACCAAAATTTGCGGTATATTTAAGCCTAAAAGGTAACTACACCCTCAATCATGTGCGTAATTTTTGAGAAGTTTTACAAATTTTGACGTAAAATACAAACCACAAGTAAAATATAACTCGACAAATTCTGTTGTTTCTAGCAGCCTAGTGCCCAGGCTCTTACTGTGCCGTTCGCTTGCTAATCAAAATTTAAGGCTTTTGTCTAAGTTGAAACTCGGAAATTTTGCACAAATTTCACTTTTTCTTAAATATTTCTGCACATGATTGCTTATTTGATGTTTCTTATTAACGTTTGAAAACATTTTGTTCATTACCACCTAAAGTTTATTTTATAAAGGAATGAACTTATTACGTATTACATGCTTAAAGTACAAATAATTTACTACAAACGACTTTTTGGATTGAATTGATACATGGTAGATACGCATGTGTGTTTAATGAGAAAAACGACTTACTTTACTTAAAATATATTCATCTGTTTCATGCTAAAAATGAAAAGAAGTTACTTTGTTAGGTTATAGAACATAAAAGCAAAGTTACAGTATTGAAAGTAGCCTGCTAAACACACCCATAGTATACAAGAATGCAATAGTGTCCCAGTCACAGCAATTTATGGAAAAAATTAGGTTTCCCATGACATAATTTTGTAAAACCCCATGATGATGCGAAGTTAACAAATGAATATCCCTGTGAAGAAGAGTAGTGAAATTTCAGAGCATGCCTGAAGCAATGCTCAATCAAAGGCACGGTATTGAAAGTGGCCCACCAAGCCAAGTGAAAGTTAAACCCAAGTACACAAATATGATTTGCAAACACACACATTATGTCAGTGTTTGAAATAATGTATTTATTAAGATAGTAAAGTTTCAGTTCAAAAAAACAATTGAAATACCCTTTTCAAGGTAAATTTATGTGAGGTCACTGTGGAGGAGTTGTGATAAACACCCAAATTTTACCTGGCATTATGACTTCATGTCCTTAGTTGATAAAATTTCAGGTCAAATAAACAATTGGAACACCTTTTTCAAGGTAAAATTATGTCAAGCCACTGTGGAGGAGAGTAATAAAATTTCATATCAAAGTCAAACACTTAAATTTTACATGACATTTCCCCTCCCCTCCCCTATGTGAAATAGGGTTTAAACTGTCATTTACAGTACGTTATATTGGCAAAGCATTAAGTCAACCACCGTAAAGCTGATTTAGCTACACCACCTGCATATATAGCTTTATGTATTATAGTTCTCTATAAACCCACAAAGATATAAATTGGAACCCAGCAGCTCAAATAACATCTTGAGGTTATTTCCGATTTGCCTACCAAAGTTATACCTGAATGTTCCAGACAAACAATATAAAATACAACTTTACATTTTACCTCATCTTGCAAACCTTCTTCTACTTCATCATCATAATCTTCATCTTTTCGTTTCACTGGAACAAAAATGAAACTTTGTAGATAAAATAAAATTGTGCATCCACATTGAAAAAGCTTTAACAGATTATGGAACATCATACTGTGATAATGTATATTATTGTTATAACAAGGATACTCTGTTCACAAACATACAATATTTCGTATAGGACATCTTCTTGGAGTGTTGTCTTAGAATTAAAGGAGAACTAACAACAAGAAATTACATACACTGTTTTGTAGATAAAATGTGGTCAGACATACACGAAATAAAAATATATTTACTTATTTTTAACAGTATAGCCTCAAAAGGGGGCTTTTGATTACGGTTTCTTAAGAAAAATGTTTACAATGTATTCTTGTAAAGTCATTTTGCGAGCTGTTCTTAATTCAAACATGTCTGGTAAAAGCAGTGAGTCTATCAAAGTGAATTAGTGTTGATGACTTTTATTGTTCAAGTGATTCTAACGATACCTTCCAACCGTCAACACCAGGCTATACTAACAAACCAGAATACACAGAGTCTGAGCTGAAAAACTTCTAGCAGTGCAAGTCTTGTCTGATAATGATGATGAATATGTTGATGAACTTGATTTGAGTAGAATGGAGAATCTGTACGGTGTAGATGCAAAAGCCTTTGCGTTATTTTACATACAGTAATTGAATGTAAATGTTGCAGGGAGTATGAAAAGTTATTGAGCTCCAAGCTTAAAAATATTGACTGTATTCAACACAGCATGAAGCATTCCAAATTGTGTCTTAACAAAACTGTCCTTGAGACGGCTACATCTTGCATTGAAGAAAAGAGTTCAAAGAGTTTGACAAAATGTCCAATAACTAAATCATTCTTTCTTTTATATACACTGTTCATATTTTCACTGTTTTTCTCTTATATTTTTTTTTACTCTTTTAAAAAACTTTTACCTTTTACATATACTCAAGTCATGTTTATAATTTTAAATCGAAATTGTAAATTTGAATTTTACGCATAAGTAATTTTAGAATAAGTCCTGGTTTACATTCAAGCGAAAAATAGGCATCAATTATAATTATACTCACGATCTCAGAGCCACAGCATAAACATGTGTGATTGCTGATATGTTTATATATTTTGCTTTGCGAAATGACATCAGAATAGGATTACATATGAAAAGTTTACTCAAATGGTAGGGTGAGGGATCTTTTATCTCAATTTTTAGCCGAACCAAGTAATGTTATAAAGAGAAGTTTTACGGAATGAAATTTCAGATAATTATGAACAATTTAAGACCAACTTTCTATGCTGTTGTTAGTTCTTCTTTAATGGTTGAAATAAGAGCATTATAATGTCTGAAGCTATACTCTTATATTGACCACTTAAATTGTGCTATTCTTCGCATGCATTTCTCGGTCATTAAAGTAAATAAACTAAGAAAATGTGACTCTCTGAACGAGATAAGATTAAAATAATCAATTTGGTGGAAAAATATTTTAGCATAGCTTCAGTCATTGTAGCCTAAAGCTATGCTCAAACATCACTCTTCCACAGTGATTATTTGCACTTATTTTGACGATATTTTGTATTAAAAAATCAATAAACTGCATGTTTCTACGCACCGATATTTTCTCACATTTTTCGACTCGCTCAAACTCATTGTTTTTAGAGGAAAATTTTTACAAGCACCTGAATCAATATTTACTTACTGATAGTCAAATGTGGGAGAACAAATATCCGATCAGAGATGCGAATAATGCTGATCTTGCATTAGTAAAAGATTACGTGCCACGACCAAATTGTAAGTTTGTTTTATTTATTTAATCAAGATGCAAATAGTAGTTGCAACATAGAGAGGCTAAGGAGCCATCTCCAAAATTCGTTACCAAAAGCATATTTTAGTAGCTTTAAAAAAGTGAAATTCAATAATTTTGTCTTCTTTTGGGTTACGTGCGGAATTTTTTACCTAATGGAAGTCAACTTCAAAGAAAGAAATATTTTTTTTTGTAATAAAATTCATGGATCCTAATTTTTGCTGTCATTAATCGATCTAAAATATTTTGTGAAATCAAATTTCTAAAGTTATCAAGCAGAAAAGTCTACTGATTTCAGTAGCTAAAAATAAACATTAATATAATAATAATGAATGGATGCGTGGTCGTATTGTTCTTTTATGTAATCAATGAGTGCTTTATTTTTATCAGGTCCATGCTTCAAAGATTTTATTTATCAAGCCCTAAATTTGTCAAGAAAAGTCTGTGATTCTCATTGTTTTCATTAACAAATTAATATTTTAAGTGACAATCCATTCATGCATTTACCACCAGTATTTAAGGTGAACAATTTGAAATATTCAGATACCTTAGTCGTATTAATTTTTGTGTGTATTTGTTTCGCGAGTATTTATTTTTGCGTGTACAAATTTTTGCGAATTTGGAAACAAGTTTCGAAGAAAAAAACATTCATAGTGTAGTTGCAGAATGATAACGAAATGCGTTCATTACTATACTCTTTATTACACAAATGGAAGAGAGCAAGACATCAAATCAATAAATTGAATACATTTCCATCTGCTTGTTCATTGCTATACTCTTTATTACACAAATGAAAAGAGAGCAAGACATCAAATCAATAAATTGAATGCATTTCTATCTGCTTCCCATTCTAAATCAGAATATTTGTGCCGTGAAAAACACCGATTTTGTAAAGATTTTGCATGCACTTATTTTTACGCTTCGTTGAGCATGAAAATTTAATTTTCTCACAATAAGCCTAAGGCAGATTTCTGTTTATTTACAGTATTGAAGCGGTTATGTTGTCGATGTGGAAAAGAATACTATATGAATGCGAAAGGGAAATACGTCACACGTGAAGAATGTAATTATCACTGGGGGAAAATGCGTAAAAAGAGAGGTATCACTGTTACAGCTGCATAATTATCTTTCTTGAGATTGCAGCATTAAGAATAACAAATAATCACTGTGTAGAAGGGACTTTTGAGCGTCTTCAAGCCTGAAACTATGTTAAAAAATTCCAACACCACAGCGTTTATTTACTCTTATTTTGACCACTGACGTTGAAGAACAGTACACTTCAGTGCTTAAGATAACACCCTCTTTTGGAGTCATTTATTTACACATTATAATAAGTGATGCTTGAACGAAGATGGCAATAAGTTTAAAACTCTTTGACATCACACCTCTTTTCTGTTTTATTTTTGCCCAATTCAGTTGTTCTTTTTGTAAATTAGGGCTGCTGGATATCGTCATGGAGGAGAGACTTTTCAGAATATTTTTAGCAGCCAAATTGGCTGAAAATACTCAGAACAATCTGTCCTCCACAATGATTACGAGCAGTTACTTGAAGCCCTGATAAGTATACCAAGTTTTTAACAAATCATTTATATATTTTTTTAGAGAAAGGTTCATTTAGCATGTTCTTCTCATGTTGTCAATCAGATGGTAGTGGGACACCTTGTTCAATGGGCAGGGTAAGAGACCGTCTCAAAAATAACATCTACACAGAAGAGTATTGAGTCAACAATTTTGCAATAGATTGGTTTCTTTGTACTGAAGAAACCAATCCATTACAAGTTTGTTGACCTAACACACTTCTGTAAATATTAATTTTTGTTGATTTTTGTCAGTTATAGTTAACCTTACCAAACATTTTGGTTTTTTAGCGAAATTTTGAGGATTTTGAGAATTTTATCCACCTACAAAGAAAAGTACTCAGTCACCGAACAGTGCACGAAAGAAGTTATTGCATTGTAACACGTTCTACTTTCAGCAACGAATGCCTCGTTTTCATTGTTCTATGAAAAAAGCTATGAGCAGACCTGGGAACTTATCAAGGTTGATTTCTGTTAGACAGAAAATTCTGCATGTATGCCAAAAAAAGACTTTCCATTGGTAGAAATTGACATCACACATTGTGTTTCTACCGAATGTCTTCTTTTGGCATACGCGCATAATTTTCCGCCTAATGTAAATCAACCTTTAGGTAATTGTTTGAAATGCCCTGCTTTTAGCTCCATGTGTCAGATATGGTTGATCCACTGGACAACTTTCCTTCAACAGATACG
>JAULBZ010001841.1:0-20528 GCA_032360805.1 Neoturris breviconis
TCGAAAGGTATTGGGTTGTGGTACCCCCCCCCCCCCCCCACGGGTTATTAGACCCCCCAAAAGCCCGGGTCCTATAAGGTTAAGGAACAATAAAAAAACTTTAAACCAAAACGATGATAAAATTCAACAAAGTTAAAACTGTACAGAAGGGTGTTAAAGTCAATGAGCCTGCATTAGTATTCTTCTCCTCTTTAAACTTTATTTCTAAGAGTGTCCCATTAGCACTAAGATTTTAAAATAAACTTACACCATATTTTTTCACAAGATTTGTTGATGCAAGGTTGTAAATAAGGTGATGAAGTTGTTTAGAGTAATTTGCAAGCGTATAATCATAGTCAAAACCATATACGCTTATATATTGAAAACTGATCTCATTGTTCGCAAATACAGCATGTCTATCTATTGGAGTGATATTAACAGGTGTGTCTAAACAATTACAAAAATATAATGAGACAAGTGGTCAATATGAGAGCGAATAAGCAGGATGAAGGTGTGATTTCTGAGCATAGCTTTAGGCCACAAAACCTGACTCTATGCTCATAAATCACTCCTTCACAGCGATTATTTGCTCTTATTTCAACCACTGAAAACTTAGGAGTATGAAAGAAATGAAACTGAGATTTTATTATTCTAAGTATGTAAAAAATAGATCTTCTAATAAGAACAAATAAACACAGCAAGAGGAGATGTCGTCGAGTATAACTTCAGACTACAACTAGTAATTATAGTTGTTATTTTGAACAATAATAAACAGTGGTTGAAAGAAAAGAATATAGTCACTGCAAAGGAGTGATTTTTGAACATAGCTTCGGATTAAAAAGACTAGGCTCAAATGTCCCTCCTCCACAATGACTATTTATGTTTGTTTCAGCCACTGAATGCAGAAAGAAAAATATGTATAATATGCAGGTTAGCATTCTAAAGGCAGATCTCCACTTGGTAAATTCATTCGCACAAATTCTAAATGAAGCCATTTAATAGATACTTTCAGCCAATATAATGGCTTAGAATTCACATGGACGAATTTGCATATTGGAGATCTGCCTTATAGGCACTTTTGTATCATCTATGTTTTGAATCAAGTAATTATTTTAATCAAAGAAAATGTCAAAACATAGGCCATGTACAAACCCACCCGAGTATAAGCCCACCCATGTTTAAACCCACCAACATATGCCTTTGAACCACTTTAAGCTTATAGCTTACAGTCGGCAGTTTACGGTATGCTTACCATGTATTTCACTCTTCTTGTTAGCATATATTTCAAGCAAATCTGAAGTTGATTTAGTAGAAAGATAGCAGACGTTTGGTAATGATCTTACCCCAGTTCTGACAGAAAGTTGATGATTTTGAACAAATGACTGTATTCTTGATGCCACCTTCATACTATAACTTAGTTATACTAGCCACAGAAAAATAATTTCTCATCTTCTTATTTGTTTAATTCATACTAAACTATAAATAAACAATGGCTTCGGTGCTTAAAATAAGCCCTGTGGAAGAGAAATTTTTGGCATAGCCTGAAACTATACTAAAAAAATCCCTGATCTAAAGTGACTATTTTATAACTCTTAAACCTATTCCTACTGGGGGAGGGGGGGGGGCTAATTGTGCCCCACCTGTCATACTTTTTTCATAACTTTTGAATAAATGGCTTATATGACTAAAGATTTTGGGACTATTCCTATAATTTATCTAGGATCATTTTTCTTTTTTTTGTTTGAAAAACATTCTGACCAAAAAAAGACCAAAAAAAGTTTCACCTAAAATCTTTTTTTTTTGCCCACCTGTTTTTCCTTGATGACATTATCATAAGTAACTATGCAAAAATGCTTATTATGGATTGACCCGACTTCCTGGAAAGTTTCAACACTACCGCATGGTTCTATCAGATTATATCAGATTCTCAGAGCCCTAAAAAGCCCAGTAAAAATAGGGTTAAAGCACTGTGGGTGGTTTATCAAAGACATTCTATTGGTAGAAATTGACATCATGCATTGTGTGATGTCAAGTTCTTTTGGCTTACACGTGGAATTTTCCACCTAATGGAAATCAACTTTAACCCTATAAACTCCAGATTTTTAGGGAGTCTAATAACGTGAGGGTACCACATCCTGATAACAATCAAATTTATGCGTTGTTTTACTTGAAACTTGGTCACAATATTGCCCAAGCTCTATTATTTCTTAACAAAAATTTAGATACGTCATCATTTTATGTAGTACCCGTGAATACCTGACATAAAAGGCAAAGCAGGAAATTTAGCTAGAAGAAATAATATTTTGTTATTATTACACAGTAAAATACCACTATACCCACCAGTAGGCCAAATTAATATGCTATGTAAAGAAAGAAAAAATATAGAAAATTTTTAGTCCCAAGGGCCATAAGTGGTCATTTGTGAGTCAGAAGTTGACAGAAATTTTGGGCGTTGTAGTACAAAGTAGGGGGTAAATATGGTTAAAAATGACATTGCATGAACCGTCTCAAAAATAAAATCTACAGAGTCAACAATCTTGCAATGGATTGGTTTCTTCGTACCAAGAAAACCAATCCATTGCAATTTTGTTGTCCTAATAATGCTTCCGTACAGATTTATTTTAGTTTAATTTTTATCAATTTTAGTTAATTTAAACCTTACCAAAAGCAGTTGGTTTTGAAGCGAAAATTTGAGATGGTCACTAAGGCATTTTGAATGGTGTAGAAACATTATATATTTTTATATATCTATTGTGTCATGTAGAATGATAAACAAAGTTTATTTTACTGATTCAATGAGCAAGATGATTGTATACTTTGATGGGATAAATTTGCGCAAGAAGATTAAATTATATAAAATAAACGTCAGAAACAGATTCAGCATAAAATTTTGAATCCAACAGCATGTCATATGACGTAAAAAGAAAATAGAAAAATATTCATATTATAATACCAAAGATAAGCAAATTTTTAAAAAATATTTTATCCTGATTAAAAGTTAGGAAAAGTCAGAAAGTTTGAGCATGATATCACTTTTATTAGCCACTTTTTTTGGCATATAAATTCATATTTCTTAAATTCTATTTAAACACCACGTTTTTAGTGGCATCACAAAAGCTTCCCCACTCTCCTCCTCTTTTCCATTACTTTTTCAAAATCACTACTCACACCCTCCACTATTTCTTCAAACCACCCAGTTACTTTTAACTCCCCCATCACTTAGTAGCCCCTCAAGAAGATGTGATCGCATTTCACTGAGATAGTCATATCATTTTTAAGGAAATGCGCAGAGAATTGTGGAATCATTTTGTTTCAGATTAGAAAATATATATATAATGCACCATTGACAGCATGTCGATTGAATACTGACTTGACCTGACTTGTTGCATTGCATAGATAGTTAAGAATTTTTAAGTTTTTCATTTTTCTATAATAGTCATGTAATTAATAAATTTACAGTATCGTTTTCAATGAACAAATTTACATTATGGATCATCTCAAAGTTAGTATTGATGAGTAACCAACCACCATGCTATTGATCAGCTACTCACAGTACAGAAACAAATCAATTGCAAGCTCATTGGTATAATACACATCTACGTAAATAATTGTCGGACCTCATAAAAGGGGGAGGGTTTTTAATTATTGTTTTCAACCTTGCAATAGAAAACTATACTCAAAAATACTCCTCCACAGGTGACATTCAATGGTTATTTTCAGGCATGTGGTATGAGGTGAACTTTTCATACACATTTTTCATTTAGGAGGCTCAATTTTCTTAGCAATCCTTTAAAATTAGGCTCATATTTTTTTTAAGAATTTCTTAAAATTTTCCGACCAATTTTTAATATAGAGAGAATCATTCGTTATTAGAAAATAAAAGGCATCATTTAAAGTCACAAAAGCTTAATACAATTCAAATATTTTATTCCTACTGTTTGTAAGACAGGTTAAGCAAATTCATCTCGTTTCCGAATTTGAAATTACTGCATTTGAAGCTGGGGATTTCTTCATATTTTCTTACATTTTCTAAGCTTTTTTGTGTTTTGAGGCTCATTTTTCTATAAAAGATTTTCTTACAAAACAAAGAATGACGTGTATTATATATTATCCTTTGGAGATGATCCCTCCCAGTGGGCAAAAACCTGTTCAAAGTCAGCAATAAAGATGATAAAACAATTTTGAAAAATTTTGTTCTAGTATCTTTACTGCAGACTTTGAACAAATCTTTTGCCCACTAGGTATTCTAAGCTATTTTATTACAAACTGCAATGTGTAAAGATTCTAGCTGTGATGTCCATTTTTCCAAAGCAACAAATCTATAAATAGAACAAACATTCATTTTTTAAAAAACTGACTAGATGACCATCTACAATACGTTATAATCTGAGTTGATAATCACAAAGAGAAATCAGAGTATTTTTATTGGGTCAAGAACCTGCCACAGAAAAATAGATACACCTTGTAAAAAATTAATGAGGGAGGAAATTAACATGAAAATGGAAAAATTTGCGGTAAATTCTTTTCGAATGAATTTTTACCACTCTTTTTCACTACTAATCTTCTCCCGCTTAATCCAATTTTTCAAAAATTAGAATTTCCACCATCCTTATTTTCATAAGGTAAATTCTAACACATGAACACATAAATATCAATAGACAACTACAAACTTGGGCAGAAATACTGCAGACAAAGTGAGTTTTTTGCAAAAAGTCGAAATTTTAATTTTAAGAAAAAGTCTATAATTTTGATTAGAAGACGAATGACATAAAAATTTGAATTTGTTCCAAAAGTCTTGTTAATAGGCTGCTGGTAACAAGTCTTACTCGATAAATCTTCAGGGACTTCTTGTGATCGTTTTCCGCATTTTTGTTTTGCTTGAGCCGTGCATTGTTCATCGAAATTTGTAATACCTTTTATAGTATGTGCAAGATTGTAACCTTAGAAAGTCAGTTTCTAGAAGAGTTTGTAATGTAACATTAATAATTTTACCTTGCTGTACCAATGGTGGTTTTCTCTAGTTCTAATAACTGATTTTCTTGATCAATACGACCTTGAATTGTGCTGAAATAAATTGTTAAGTTTATTAGCTCCAATATTCGTTCCCAGGGAAAGTGCTGAATCAACAATCTTGCAGTTGATTGATTTCTTCGCACCCGAAGAAACCAATCCATTGCAAGCTCGTTGACTTAACACTCTAAATTGTAGATTAATTTTTCTCAAATTTATTGATCTTGACTACTTTAACCCTACTCGGGCTGGGGGAGGCTATAAGCCCCCCTCACGACATTTTATGCAATGACTATTTTTTTATTAGTCCGATTAACCTGAGATTTGAATAATTTATTTTGGGTAATTTCAAAATAAAACAAAATTGGTAACTAGGGAGAAATTTTCCGTTAGTAACCAAATTTTTAACAGGTTGCAAAAAAATTCTTATTTTTGCTTGAAAAACGTTTTGGTTTATAGGCATGGAAAAAAAATACATTTGATGACATCAGCAAAAAAATGATTACGTCAGCAGAATAATTTTTGCGCTAATGTTTAGATAAGAATGATGTATAACCTGACTAAGTTTTATACACCTTGCATTAACGTATCAGAAGTTATGGAGGAAGGGGGGGGGGGCAAATAGCCCCTCCCCCAGACCAACAGAGCCCTAAAAAGCCCGAATAGAGTTAAGGCTGCAAAATATCTGCTTTTTGAAACAAACTTTGAGAATGATAAAAATTGAGAAAGATAAATATTGATAAAACATGTAAAGATACCAAACAAAACTTCACTTGTCATGGAAAAAAGACAATTTTAATTCTTGCAGTGGTCAAAATAAGAGTAACTGCAAAGGAGTGATATTGAACATAGCTTTGTAGCCTGAAGCCATGCTCAAAAACCACTCTTCGAAGTGATTGTTTAGTTTATTTTTACCAATGTTCTTACTTGGAATAAAGAGAACAAGGAAATTCTTAATTTGTCTCAAACTTATTGATTTTATAACTGCTGGACATCATCTGTGATAAGGTGTTTTTTGAAGTTTTCAGCTTCCAAGCTGAATAACATAGTAAAAAAATACTTTTCCACATATTCAGGCTAGAATAAGCGTTTTAATATATTTTGCAGAACCAAGAAAATATATTTCATAAACATTTTTTGTTACATATGTTTACCTATCTAGAATACATTGTACCAGTAATGATTCAACTTCATTAGCATCAATGTTAAGTTCCTAAAAAAGAATAGGATATGCTGGTGATTTTTACACTAGTTTAAGTACTATCTTATATCTATTATGTATACTAAGTACCAGAGATTTAATAGATATTTCACCTAGTTCAAGTAGGTATAAACTAAAATGATGTTTCAGTAGAAAGATGCAGAATCAATTATAAAATGAAAAATCAATTCTGCTAATTTACCTTGGATATGAATGGTATATGTATCCTAGTGTATGGTCTATAAGATAAAAGATTGAGGTTGTAGTAACATTAAAATTCAAAATAATTATACAGAAAAATATCATGAGAAATAATCAAAGGGTTGATCAAAAGAACTAAAAATAAAAAATGTTGTAGGAATGTTTCTAATGAAAAGAATAATACAGTACTCAAATGATGATTTTTGCACCAACTGTAGTTTTGAATTACAAAGATTTCACCAGAAAATACATCGAGAATTGGATTTTTGTTTATTACCTTACACTTAATAATACAGTAAATTAGAAGAATTTGTGGTTTGAATTTGAGAGTTTTGGGTGGAAACAATTATGCAAGAACTGAAGTTTGCCTGGAGTAAATAAAAGGAAATTAATCACAAAATTAGATGCTAGGCAGAAATTGATTCTACAGTGATTATTTACCCTTATTTCGACCACTGTATTCCCTTACGAGCATCCCAGGAGGTAATTACAAAGAAAGTTCAATAACAATATTATTTTCCAGGGCTTGAAATAACTACCGGTCATCACTGTGGAGGAGAGATTTTTCAGAATATTTTCAGTCAAATTAGCTGAAAATATCCTGAAAAATCTCTCCTCCACAGTGATGATCGACAATTATTTCAAGCCCTGTTTTCTAACATTAGTGAATAAATTCGTTTTGAAACAAAAAATATCATGATACATGATGACATGATACATTGTGATTCCAGTTGAAGTGGTAGCCTTTCAATAATTGTAAGGCCTCTGTTGTTCCTGTAATATCCAAGGTCGTCAATGCTTATTGTTGCTGTTGCAAACTACATAATTACTCATTATTGTAATACTTGAGATCCTTGCAATTCCAGGAAAGCAAGTTTGCCATGCATACTTTTTCTGGATTAATTAAAGCACCTGAGATACTTCTTGTAAAATTCCATCAAAGTGCGGTGAGATAAAAATAAACATTATGTAGCATGACAGAAACTCAAGAAAGCATGAATAAAAACAAATCGTAAGCTTACCTAATTAATTTAACTAAAACTTGCGTCCTTATATTTCTAAGAAGATCTAAACACAAAAAATTATAAATTCAATAGAAAAATGGATTAGGTTTAGAATAATTATTAATCAACACAAAAAAAATGATGTAAACAAAATTCATATGCCTAGAGCCTCGATTGTATCTAGTCTCACTAAACCAAACTTATAATGAAGGTGGTTAACATGAGAAAAATAAAAATATAATAATTTTATTTAGTACCTTCAATATGTTCTCGAATAAATGGGTCATCCATAATATTTTCCCTAAAATAGGAATAGTTTGTTAAACCAATCTCTCAGCAATATAGGGACCATCCTTGGTTGAATTATGACTCGATTACAATGGTTTCATTTTTACTGAATTAGTTGACATTTCGTTTCATTAAAGCTTAGTTCCCACCAGTATGTTTATCTTTATCGCAGCAAAAATATGTTGCCTAGTGGAAATCAACCATTACACGCATTAAGTCAAAAATCTAGAACGAACTCAGTACTCTAGGTATGTATAATGTTCGTTTCTGTGGTCAAAATAAGACTAAACAATCACTGAGGGATTTTTGAACATAACTTCAGGCTTTATAGTCTGAAGCTATACAGCTATGATCAGAAATCACTCTTCCACAGTGATTATTTACTCTTATTTCAAGCTGTTGTACCTATTGCATTTAAGTATCTTTTCGAATTCAGCAATGTCATTAAGTTGATATGCACTAAAATATACATTAACAATAAAAATATTACCAGTGACCGAAGTAAGGGCAAATAATCACTGTGGAGGAGGGATTTTAAGTATGGCTTAAGGCTACAAAGCCTGAAGCTATGCTCAAAGATTCCTCCTACATTGTGATTACTGTTATTTTGACAACTGAATACATTCTAAAGCTATAATAAGAATGACCAGATAATCAAGTACCCAGCTGTCAAAAACCTGTTCAAAGTCAGCAAAATAAACAATAAAACAACATTCACAGAACGTTGTTCTAACGCTATTTTGCTGACTTTAAATAGGTTTTTGCCGGCTGAGTAACCTTATAAATACCTCACAAGGTTTGTCATAGCGAGTATGTCATGATCATTTTTGTATGGCTTTGCCTAAATAAAGGTCCAATCATAATCAGTTTAACACTGTCATTCCTAGAACTTGTTTAGCCTTTAACAAATTACCAGTAAACAATAGATAAACAATAGATAATAGAACATGGTAAAGAAAAGCGTTTAAAAGCTCTATATTATAAGAAAATTAAGACATTCTAAAGATCAAATACTTCGGCGAGAAATAATCCACACAGTGCCACAATTTCGACGAATTAATTTTTTAAGCCCCTCCTTCATGTCCGTTAAGCTAAACCCTCTACGATCCCAATTAATTACATCAAGGTACATCATGAAAGTGTTGAACAATGTGAATACGAAAGATTACCTCTTGCGAATCAAATGGGTTGATATCTGATTTCATTAACATATACGCTAATACCAAATACTTTAAACACGTGATTCTCCTAAAGAAATATTGTTATTATTTCTTTCACAGAATTAAGAATAAATCTGTGTGAAATAAACATGAAATGGGATATAATATTATATTGGAAACTAAAGGTAACATGTTGTTCTGTACAATGGAGTGATTGAGTGGTCAAATTAAGAGCAAATAATCATTGTGGAGGAGAGATGTTTGACCATGGCTTCAGTCTACAAAATCTGAAGCGATGCTAAAAAAATTCCTCCTCCACAGTGGTTATTTACTTTGTATAGACCAATGACTTAAACACTACTATTAAGCTTTCAAAACTAATTCTCTCTCAAATGTACAGTTGGTTCCTGTATTGATTGATTAGCATTTTATAAATATTAATTTCACACACCTTGGACTTCCTGACTCATCATAATTCTTAAAAGCCTAAAATATTAAAGACTGATTATACCTGAGGGAAAAATATGGAAATAATTATAATGGAATCTGCAGTCTGACCAGAGATTTGAGAACACAAAGTTCCAGAATACTCAAAAGTTTTTGGGGCCTTGTCTAATTGTAAAAAATTGAAAAACTAATGCCGATGAAACAAATAGAAATATTTCAACTTCATAAAAACAAATTGAAAAATAATATTAGGAAGCTGTGTCAAAATAAGAGTAAATAATTACTGTGGAGGAGAGAATTTGAACATAGCTTCAGGCTTCATAGTCGGAAGCTATATTCATACCATGCCTCAGTAGTAAGTATTTGCTCTAATTTGCTCACCTCAAAGAAATCAGTAGCAGCATTATCATACTCTTCTTCTCTGAGATGCATTTTTCCACCACATTCTGCAATAAAAATGAGCTGTACTCAGTGGGAAAAAAACTTGTTCAAAGTCAGCGGTAATGACGCTAGAACAACTTTGTTCGTTGTTTCTAGCGTCTTACTGATGAATTTTTGCCGACCGTAATGTATACTATAATGTAATCTTGGTCACTACTTATTGTAAAAAATAATTGATTTTTAAAGCATAACTTGGAGACCACAACCCAAAGAAGAGCCACTAAACACTCCTCTGCAGTGATTATTTGCTCTCCTCTGCAGTGATTACTGGATAATCCCTAACAAATCAAGTATAAACAGTAACTGGCACAATTAATGAATCAAACTTTAGGCAATCAAATGAGAGACAAAACATACCTCATATAACACCCATAATAAGTGGATGGAAATCAAATAAGAGACAAAACATACCTCTTATAACACCCATATAAGTGAAATGCAATCAAATAAGAGACAAAACATACCTCTTATAACACCCATTATAAGTGGATGGGGAATAGCAGATTTGATATGCAGTGATTGTTCATATAAAGCCTGAAAAAAAAGATGTTTACTCTTCAAAAATGACAACCCAGTGGGAACGTTGTTCTAGCGTCTTTACTCCCGACCAAGTTAAACAGGTTATTGTCCATGGGAAAAGGGTTCTTTGATCAGGTGAAAATCAATAACCGTTTTCAGATAAAGATTTGACATAAAATATAGAATGAAATGTACCTTCAGTTTCTTGTTATTTTTCTAAAATAAAAACTTAAAGGTTTAAAATAAGAGTATGCAATCACTGTGAAGGAGCGATTTTTGGGCACAGATTCAAGCTACAAAGTCTGGCTATGCTCAATAATCACTCCACCACAGTGATTATTTATTCTTTCAAACACTGTACATATGAATATTAGATAAATATTATTTTATAGAAAGCGCAAATGGAGCTTAACTTTGGTGTAGTAAGAAGCTTTGTAACTGTAAACTATAAATATCAAAAATCCACTCCTTTACTGGTGATACCTCACAAGTTATTTGCAAGATTTTTAAAAATAGCTTCCAGCTACAAAGCCTGAAGTTAGCCTACAAAAATCCCTTGTCTGCGGTGACTATTTTACTCTTATTTCTACTACTGTATGATGTCTACAAAATTCTGTAATTGATTGTAAATTCTTTTTTTTTACAGGATATTAACTCATTTTTTCTTCTTTTCTTTTACTTTGTAATTTGCATCCCGTACCTTTGATTACATTACTTGGTAAAGTATTATCATAAAATTGCGCATAAGTTTTGATGTGTAATGCATGTGCAAGTTGAAAGCTTTAATAAAGGATGTGTCGCTAAAGCACCTGTGTTTTTATCCTTATTATTCTCATCTAAGTCTACATACATATTTGTTCTTTTAGATGGTAGTAGACTGTTGTGGATTAGCAACATTTCCAGTCAAGGCAGACACCCATTATGTTCAAAGGCTCTAACCTTCAAATGTCAGATTGTAACATTGCAGGCACCACACAAGAATTTTATATACAACATTTGAACAAAGTTCCTTGTTTGAAGTGAGAACTGTTTAATTAGTGTGCATACACTTATTTTGCTGATAGTAATTCTAAGAAAAGGTGATAGTAAGAAAAGAATAATAGAATTAGAATGTGATAAAGCAAAATGTGTTAAGTACATGTGGTATAAAAACGTCCATATAATATAGACACATTATAGAGTCCTAATATAAGCAACTTCTAACTCTCCCTTACCTGCATTGTATACATTTGAATTTCTAAAGCATATATTTCAAGTAGTTGTGTTCCTTTCTTAAGATCTTCTTCACCTTCTTCATCCTACAGCATAATTTTTCAAAATTAGCTGTCAATCTACAGTATATTTTCACAGGGCTCCAAATTAGTCTTCATGCTAGAGTGTTATTTTCACAGCAATTAAAATTAGCGTTTATTCTAGAGTAGATCGCCAACCATAGTTGGAAGTTTGACTTTAGGTTTGACTGGGACAAGAAAACAACAGTTGATTGTGAACAAATTTGGACTGTTCGAAAGATCAAATAAACTATACACTCTATAGAAGCCTTTACATGAACCCCTAAAATATGTTCCTCTCTAAATGTAGATGCAACTGATCGTTTAGAGAGAAACTTATTTAGGAGTCCATGAAAAGACTGCCTATATCTGACAAAAATCATATAAACAGTATTTCATATGGATAACCAAAAATATGGATACCAGCTTTAGATAAATCAAAGCCATACAGGAATTGATGGAAAAATACAATTATGCAAGAACAAGCTTACCTGACATGACTTTCGAAGTTCTTTAATAATACGTGCTAATTTTAGAAAATCCTCTCTGTCATAATAGAGTTTGCCAAGCTATAAGAACAGTAATATTGAGCTATCCCTGAGTCAATGATCTTGCTGGAGAAACCAATCCACTGTAAATTGTCAACCTAACACCCTTCTGTATAGTTTCATTTCGTTGAATTTGGGGTCAATTTTAGTGTTGATTTAACTATACCAAAAATTTTGGTTTTAAAACGATGAGATGGTCCCTAAACTGTGTCTTAATATTGAAGTAATAAGCAGATGTTTTGACTCAGAATAACTGCTGGACGTCATCTGTGGAGGAGTATTGTTAAGTATAGTTTTCAGCTTACAGCACTCTCCCCACTGGTGATGTCCAGTTCATTTATTTTCATACTTGGATGTTACACTCACCTTACAATTAGTTTTAAACCATAACCGTTCATTCTTTGCATCTTTTAATGCATCAAGTGTTGTTTCATAAAACTCTTGAAGCAGTGTCATCTACAAAAGAATATACAAAACAAAGGATAGAGGTAAACAAGCAACTCAATCTACAAAAGAATTACGGAGCTTGCAGAAGAAAATGTCATATCAACATGGAATTTTTTAAAGGAATTGCAAACTTCATAATTTAAATCATCACTAATGGAAATACAATGTCATTCAGTATAACACATTAACTATCTGAATAGCACGGCTAATAATACATGATTGCAGCAAGTATGTCTAACTTGAAGAGGATATCACAAGCTAGATAATGTAATTACCTGCTTTGATATAGATGCAACATAACAATTACAATACCTGCTTTGAAGTGGATATGAAATCTAATATAGAATTGATTGATTTTTCTGAGTGATTTCTTGTAACAGCACTCTAAAGAAATATATAATGCAAATGTAACCTGATTTGTCTGAACTCCAGTGGACAATAACTCCAGCAGGCATTCAACACCACTCAACAGTTTGGCCTGAAATTTGGTAAATGACCAGGAAATTACCTGTAGATTCTGACCGTTGCAAAAAAAGTAAGTTTCCAGGTATTTTTATTTGCCCGTTTTGGCCCAATTTGCCCTTTTGTGACGTCACAGAACACAGGGAACTTTTATAATCATATTAAGAGCTTGGTGTGGCAACAATTGCAAGATTTAGTAAACTTTACTAAAGAAATATTTGGTATGATATCCAACCTGTGGCCCTGGGACCCTTAATCTAAGTCCTAAGGCGACCCTAACCCCTAAACCATAAGTGACCCTGAAACCAGGACCCTGCCCTTGAGATCTAAGCCCTAGGACCATGGAGACCCTGATTTCATGATCCTGTAAAGAAGTATTTGGTACAATATCCGACCTGCGGCCCTGAAGCTTGGACCAAAGGCGACCCTAACTCCTTGACCATAAGCAACCCAGAAACCAGGAATCTGGCCTCAGGACCTTCGCACAAGAACCATCAGGACCCTGACTTTATGATGCTGACCCCAAGATCTTAGCCCCAGGACCCTGCTGACCTCTATACCCTGGTTGGTGAATATGGAATAAATAATGATCCACAATGGGGCAAGGATCTTGGCAGGGGGGGAGGGAGAGAAGAAGGTAAGGAACAGAGTCCGTTAAGCAAAGGCTAAATTTCTACTTTTTGTTACATCATAGAGAGCTTAAAAGATAGCAAGAATAGGCATTTTTGATAGTTTTTATATTATAAGAAAGAAATTGTGATCCCCACAATTTCCTTAAAGCTAGTATATATATAAATACCAGAAGGTGAATGAGTTAAGCATTTTGAATCACAGATTTTCACACAAAACTTCATTCATATTTTTGAATGTGAATGATTTTTAAGATTTTTGAATACTTTTTACATGGTCACATTGCCGACTCCTTACTCTGATATGAAAGTAAACAATTACCTTTATGTAAGTGAGCAGTTCTTTATATCGCTTCATCATTTTATCATATTGTTGCTTAAAAAAATATATACTGTCATAATACAAAGGTAAAATCATTACTAAATGATTCAGGGTAAAGGTTCAATAAAAGTAATATTGGGAACTTATAAAACTAACATTGGAGATTGTTTCTTAAAATGCAAGAGTTACTCCTTTAATACAATATCCATACCTAGCCATTCCTAATGAACATCCAATCCCAGGATCTTGGTTTAATGTTTGAAGGAACAATTTGTTACTGAAACTTTATCATGACAATACAACAAAAATGGAAACTGCTTAGAATGGCGTTGTGTATACGAGCCTGCAATGGTTTCTTCAGTACAAAAAATGTGCTTCGTTGCAACGTAGACAACTCAGTACCGTTGAACTATGTAACTTTAATTTTTGAGATAGTCCCATCATTGTGTTTACACAATAATTCTTGATCAAAACAAGGCTTTGCAGATTTGTGAGCATATAATTCTCACTCATTTTACTTGCTATTACCTGATTCTTGACATTTGAACTGTTGGACAAAGCCAAATCAAGCAATAAACTTGAAAAGTATCTAGTTATTGCGAGTTTTGAATTATGCATGATTATCGGTGATCACAATAAGAGCCAATAATCACTGCGTAAGAGTCGTTTTTAAACATAGCTTCAGGCTATATAGTGTGAAGCTATGTTCAATAATCTCTCCTCCACAGTGTTTATTTGCTCTTATTTAGACCATTGGATTATCAGAATCTTACCAGTTTATAATTAATTTTCACCATTTGCTTTAACGCTTTAAAACCCCATTCCCCTTTATCTTGCTCGAGTTCTAACACCTACAACCAAAATCAAAGTATAAAAAACATGAAACAGGGGTCATAATAACTTTCAGTCATCACTGTGGAAGAGAGATTTTTGAGAATTGGTCAAACATTTTCTGAAAAATCTCTCCTTCACAGTGAAGACCGGCAGTTATATTAACCCCTTCTTAAATCCAAGTTATTTAGGACAACAAGTGTGCCATGGATTGGTTCTGCAGTACCAATCCATTGCAAAAGAAAATTGTTGACTTAGTAGACTCTTTTCTGTAAACTTATATGTGAGATGGTCGCTAAACCAAATATAATACAAACAAATAAACAAATCACTTTTTCAAAACTTTCAAGAGCTGCATGTGGATCATCTTCTTTCAATGCTTTTGAATTGTAATATTGATTTTCAAGATCAACATCTGGTTCCGAATTACTGTCAGTTGAATACTCCTAAAAAAATAATTTTCACGTAAAATGATAAGGAACCATCTCCACAATTCGTTTAAAAAAGCAGATTTAAAGTAGTCAAAAGCAATAAATTTGAGAAAAATTAATCTATGTTGAAGAGTGTTCGGTACGAAGAGACCTGTCTTATTCCTGTCAATACCTGTATAGCTTTAATTTAATCAAATGAACGAAAATTGAAAAAAATGCATTATTTAACATTCTTATGAGTAATGATTATAGTAGAGGTTGCAATTCAACCCTGAATTGCCAGTCATCACCTGTGGGGGAGAGTTTTTTGTGCATAGTATTCAGCTTTTAAGCTGAACACTATACTAAAACACTCCTCCACAGGTGATTTCCGGCCGTTATATTCAGGCTTGGAATTGAGATCGTTCATATTTTTCGTGACCTCAGACAAAATAACTATACTGAAAAGAAATATCAATACAATTATAAATTAAAATTCTTACTAAATCATACTCTTCATCATCATCCATAAAATCATCATCAGACATTTTTTATTATTTTTATTATGACAAATCTATAACTGAAACCAGTTTCTGTTTAATAATAATCAAAGGTACAGTATTGAAAGTAGGTGGACTAAAGTGAAACCAAGTGAAAATTAAACCTAAGCACATAAAATATGATTTACACACATGTTTGAATTATTTAAGATAGCCAAGTTTCAGGTTAAATAAACAATTGAAACACCTCTATCATCAAGTTAAATTATGTCAAGCCACTGTGGAGGAGAGTAGTGAAATTTCAAATCAAGGATAAATGTATAAATGTATGTATAAATGTATGCATATATATGCGTATTATGCATATGTATGTATATGTATGAATATATACTACATTATTCTTATATACTATGTATTCTACAAATATTAAGTATTCTACAATTTATTCTTTTATTAAAAAAATCTTTCTCTGTTGAATTGTGCATTGTCATTATATTTCTAAATTGAATTTGGAGTTAGGAGTAATTAATAATGTTATAAAAATTTATACTCATAATAGTAATTAAATGTTTTATGGCCCTAAAGTCAATACACATTAATATTTATTTTAAAATTGAAGAAGGAAACTTTCCAAAATCATCATGGATGGAGACATCAATTCTTAAAACTTTAAGAATATTTTTTATAAAAAATATGACTTATTATCTGAAAAGATTGAAGAAGAAGATGTCTCCAACATACAAAACGTCTACCAAAAAAGGTTCATGGTCAAAGTCTTATAGAGAATTAAAAAAGTCAAAGAAGTCTCCATTTCTCCCTTATCATTTTAGCATGTTATTTAAAAGTATCCACTTTTGAAAAAAATGGATACTTTTTTGCCAATACTTGGTCCCAAATTGAAAAGAAATTGGCCAGCGGTCTGGTAATATTGCCTAGAATGCCAACCTTTTTGCATAAACCTCAAGACCGAGTGGACAAAATCAAAATATTTTTGGCGAACCCTTCTAGACTAGCGCCATGAATGCTTGTACCGAATTTCAATATGATAGCCCTTCAGGAACATGGTCTATTAAGAAAAGTGGTCGCTGCCGCAGACACCACAAATTGATAGCAATAGCCCATTCAAACTTTGTTTGGCAGGCTAAAAACAATGCCCTGTGCAGTCTAAAAACAATGTCCTGTTAAAGAGTTCAACTTCCAAGTAGGTTCTTAATAAAAGTCATGAGAAAAGAATATAAACCTGAAGGAATGTCCCATGTCAATTTTATAAATATTTTTTTCACAAAAAAAGAAGAGGATATGAATAAACATGGATACAATATTAAAAACAATATTTTCTAGAGTTATCTTTCCATGCTTATTTTATTCCTTCACAAATTTTAATGGCTCATCCTCCTTCTTTTTAATACATCCTTCTAACAAACGCCCCCTCTGTAATAGAGACGAATAATAGAATCAAAATTACATTAAAATCATAAACAATGGCAAACTTAACAAAATCGCATGAAATGTTACAGAGTCAGATGATAAGAATGATGAGAAAAATATTTCACAGTGATCAAAATAAGAGCAAAATAATCACTCTGGACAAGGAATATTTACCATAACTTCAGGCTGAAGATAAAAAATTCCGCCTCCACAGAGGTTATTTTGCTCTTACTTCAGCCACTGTTCAACTTTCTGGATGAAGATAAGGAAGAATAAACATTTGTATTTACATTGTTTCAAAAATTGACATGCATTTATTCATATTATTTGCAATTTTTTTATCAATATTATTAGTATTATGGTATTAACATCAGTGCAATTAACGATAAATTAACAAGTAATTAATAAAATAACGTCAAATTTTACTGAGTTTAGAGAACAAAGAAAGTTTTAGTTTCTTTATTATTTACAAGCGCACTTACCGTTAATTACACGTAACATTAATGCGATTAATGGTTTATCATTCACTGGAAACTGTAGACCTTGAATCTTTTGTTCACTCTGCATTATATAAACTAACAAAACCTACTAAAGTAACCAAAGTATAATTGTTAGTTTTGCAGTTTTTATTTACTCTACCTTACATTGCAGTTTATTTCACTGCTTTGCATTGGCTTTTGGAAAAGTTGTGGTCAAACAAAAACATTGTGACAATGAAGTTATTTCAACATCATTATGTCTTCCCAGGTTCAACTATGTTTCAAAAACAGTGTAGTATAAAAGATTAATCGCATACTTTAGTAAGGAGCCATCTCCAAAATTAGGACAAAGAGTCAAATCAATTGCAAAATCATTGATTCAGCATGCTTAGTAAATGCCTCTGTCAAATAAACAACCCCTCTAAAATTTGAAAAATTATAAGCTGAACATTCTTTGATGATATTACAAATTGGATACATGAAGTTTGTGCAAGACCATGTATACAAAATACTTTTTCTCCTTTCTTTAACTTGCTTACTTTCTTTCTTTGTTTTGTCTATGATTTTCTTTTGTGGTTATCATATTGCATCTTAAGAAACACTGTAGGTTATTTAACGAGATGATATTTACATTAATATAAGGTTTACGATTGGGAATTTAGTTGAGTAATAATTACTGGCACTGCATTATCTATATTCTGTTGGGTTCAGATCCTTCAAGATTTATTATATTGTACAATATTTTTTCGTTTTTAATTATCAAAAAAATACAAAACTGCAACAAAATATAAAACTATTTAAAAGTAAAAAGAGTTCCAAATAACTGGGAATCACCTAAATAATAAACAATACAGAGAACAGAACAGAGTTAAGGAGCTTGAAATGGAATGGTTCATACAGAGTTTGAAATAAAAGTGAAGGAGTGATTTTGTGGCATTGTTTCAGGCTCGAAAGCCATGTCAAGCTGACATAACAAAATTTTTTGTGCAGTTTCTTGTTGAATTTGGACAACTTAAATTGTTTGAAATCTACTAAAAAGCAATTTTTTGCACAAAAAAAATGAACAGGCCCTAATGAGGTGCATCATTAGTGTACATTCAGCTTATAGCCTGCATTAACAACAGAACTTCTTCAGAACTTCTCTGTATGTACCTGGAATCATTTCATAATGTACCCTAGTAGGCAAAAACCTGTTCAAAGTTTGCAGCAAATAAGCTAGAACAACGTTTTCAATGTTGGGCTAAAAATGACCAACCGTGATAATAACCTTGGTATTTGCATCCACTGTTATAACAATACATTTCCCTTGTGTTCAAGATGAATTTACTATGAATTTACTATAAAGATAAAGATAAACGTTCACTCTTGCGTTTTGGTACAACAACTTTTATATTATTCGTCTTCGTCTTTTTAGAAGATTTTTCAACAACAGAAATGTTCCTTTTCTTCCTCATTGGTTGTTTAAGAAGATCCGCTTCCTTGAAAGTTTTTGGCTTGGCTGAGTCTTTCTCTTGCGAAGTCGTTTTAATTGGCTTCTTATATGATGTACTTGATAAACTCTTTGACTTTCTAAAAGTCTATTAAATTATATAGCATTCAATAACATAACCTACTAGACTTACTTTTCACATGCTCCGAGTGTCAGAATGAAAATGTATTTAGCTGTAGTTTGCTAACGTTTTAGTCACCTAACATTATCTGACCTCCTAAAATATTTCCTCAAGTTAACCCTATTTAGCCTGGCGTGAATTTCTCCCTTATTTTGATGAGAACGCCACATACCTTAAATTTGGTAGCCTATGACAAATGGAACATTTTGGTGCAAATATGTTTTTGCTGATGTCAGGTATGGCCTTCATTATCAAGTCTTTTCAAAGTCAGTTTTTAGATTCTGTTAGCTGAATAAGTATAACCCATTTTCCAGGTTTTTTGCAACAATTTCTTTTGATAAGGAAAAATGGCACAACAGCATAACAAAAAATTTGGTTTCAAAAAAATGTTTTCGCCTGTTCACAACTGTGTTAGGGACCGTTTCAAAATTTGGCTCCAAAATCAACTTTTTTGTTAGGGTTAAATCAACGAAATTGACAAAATTCAACAAAAATGAATTTGTACAGAAGTGTAAAATAAGCTTGCAATGGATTGTAATGAATTCCATTGCAAGATCATTGACTCAGTAATCTCTGTAGTAGATTTTATTTTTAAGACGGTCCCTTATCATGGCAATGCATTATGTAAATTTTTATTAGCTAATACTGGAATAAGTTAGGAAAAGTCTGTATTTCGCTCAGTAGTAACAGAGTATCGCAAAATAAAACAAGTGGGGTTTGGATTCCATTCTCTCTGGCAGGTTAATTTTTTTTCTCATTTTCTTACCTTTGTATGTCTCGATGAAGCTTTCAAACCTGTGAACAAAATGAATCACAAAATGAATCATAGTTTTTCGTTGTGTAAACAAACACATTGTGGATCTTTCATAGCCTGCTTCGCACTTTTGATGCACTCACAGCATTTAAAATAGAAGCAAATAGTCACTGTTGAGTAGTGATTTTGAGATCTTACTTCGAACAGTGTGATCACAGAAGAACAAGTAGGCGGAAGCAAAATTCCTATTCTATTTTTATATTCATATATATCGTTGTAATCAAGAAACATTTTGTGCAAAACACTTTTTTTAAAAAAGCACTACTGCCATTAGCGTACACTTGGATATGCGAACCCCCTAACACTTGAAAAATTAAATAAGCACAATGTGCGCTAACTTGGAAAATATGGCAAACTTATCAAACCCAGATGGCAAAAACCTGTTCTAACGTTATTTTTCTGACTTTGAACAGGATTTGGCCGGCTGGGAAATAGTGTGGATATTTTATGATGAACTGATGAATCTATCGAACTCTGTTTCCATCCATACTAGAAATATTCGACTCATGTTAATAGAAGTTTATAAA
>JAULBZ010001842.1:0-16235 GCA_032360805.1 Neoturris breviconis
AGGATGGGTGTAAATAGTTAACTCTATATAGTTTGACTGTACATCATTTACCCATGTAAAATAAAGTAGTAAATAAATAAATAAAAAAAATGTGATCAAATATTTGAACCGTTATAATTTAGTTTTAGTCACAATTAACAGCAAAAGGTTTAGCAGCCAAAAGGTTTCTGGCGGTTAGGCAACGTTTTGTTTTGTAGTTTCTGGAATAGAATTGGCAGAATGGTGGTAGTGCTTTAATTATTTATGTTTTGTACAAATTCCAAGTTTATATATCTAATGAATCAATCTTTATCAATCTTGTTTCCTGAAGCTCTTGCCTATTGCGCTCTCAACTCTCCCGTTAAAGATTAAAGAACTGAATCTGTCAATCTTTTACTGGTTCCATCATTGGTTATCTTCCCTTCATTGATTCTTGTTACTCCTGCTTTCCTTAACCGTATATTTGTTGGGATTTTTGTGGCTCCTCAAAGCTGGGGCACCCTCATAACTTTTGAACAACTAATAGGATTGAGATGAAACTTTATAGAGTTATAATCTATTATAAAAGGAACAAGACGGTACCAAATACCTTTTGCAGAACCAAATACCAGAAGGTGTACGCATCCAAATGTTATTTTTTATTGAGCACAATATACTCATATCTCGAGTAATAATTTAATTTCTTTGAAGGTGGTAATTTTGTACCATACCTACAGTATGGAAAATTTGTATTGACGTATGCATGTGGAACATACACTCTCCCTTGACATTAAAGTAATGCAGTAGAAAAGCTTTTACTGTAACAAAATATGGAGACAAAATTATATACATACCTGTAATTCTTTTCCACTATGCCCTTCATCATTACCAGAAACATGAATAACACGAAACAAAAGCTTCTTTGACATTTTGTTTTCTACCTAAAGTCTGAAAGTATATACTTTTTACAGTTTGTATATGTACAGGATACTTGTACAATAGTGTACAATAAACTTAATACCATCTTACACTGTTGTTTGATTTACGGAAAAAGCGGACCTGACCTTCCGTCATCAGCAAATATTTTTCTTCAATATTACTAAATTTATTTGCTGTTAACCTCCGGTTTTCAGTTTTACGTTGCAATGTTTACAAAAAGTTAATTTGTGTAAGATGCACATTAAATTTCTCTCATATAGGTTTGTTGAATCTCAAATTGATCACATTTTACACAGAGCTATTTGTGCTGAAGAGTCGTTGTAACAGGTCAGGTTGGTTGGGGTGATTTTCTTGACACTGCTATTTCATTTACAGAAATAGCGGACATAACCTTTTTTTTAAATGCTTCAATCGGCGCAATAACTTGAACTAAAACTATTACTCTTATTTGACGAAGTAAGCTGTTCTGAAAAGCTGGAACCCTCCTCAATACATACATATATAACACTTAAATTGGTTTCCGTAAGGAATACACATTAATCTTTTAAAAATTCACCGAGCGGTAAACGCTATAGGAGGCGTCTGCTGGTTATTTACATGGTATTTGCATTTTTCCATCAAAAAAAATGAAAAGTGATTTTAAAACAGGCCTAGCGGCACTGATTTTGAAAACCCCGACCATAACCAACCGGTCTCGAGTACTTTTTACGTTAAGACGTTCCAGAGCATGAAAAAGAACGAAAAGGGCAAATAAAATGAGTTAAAATTTGTCAGTCAGTCACCAGAGTGTTCTTTCTTCTTTTTTTTTAAATCGCGATGAGAAGTGAGCGCTGTACCCATACTGAGATTTATCGCGGATACGTTCGTCTTTTCTATAACTCAATAATGGTGTAGTTCTAATTATCGTATCTACCAAATCGGATGTTGCTCGGCAACTCTGTCAACTCGTCCCCTGTGCGTGATTATTATTTTTTATTATTTTTTTAAAGATTTTCACATATATTATATTCACGAAAAAGAAAATTCAACACAGTTTCCACTTTATGCGCGACCAAATCATTCTTTCTTTCTCTTACTTTGACACTATTTCTATCCCGGCTTAGTAAATGGTAGGCTTATTATTAGAAAACAAAGGATGGGAAGAAAGAAACCCTGGGCTTATCTGCATTCGACCCTTTTTTTAAAGGAAAGGCTAAGATAATTTACAATTAAAAATGACATTATGATGAATAGCTGTATGGTACTAGCCTGAGTTCCAGTCCCTAACTACGACAAGTAGTAGTAGTTAGGGACTGGAACTCAGGCTATATGGTACATGCATTCAACCCTCTTATCTTTAACACTAGACTTTTTTTATATTTTTTAATCGTCAATCGTCTATTTTCCCGAAAACCTTAAGTTTTGTCGATTGAATAAGCCTTGAGGCTCGAAAATTAATACCATCTAGATTTCCAACGTTTCAATAAGACTTATTATTTTCAACAGCTATTTTATAGATTATATAATTATTTTATGGTCAGAATGTTGGTACCAAGTATTATATTGTAATAATTTTAATAAAGTTTAGCTACCTCATAACGCCTTCATAGCTCAGCGGTAGAGCACTGGTCTTGTAAACCAGGGGTCGAGAGTTCAAGTCTCTCTGAGGGCTTAAGATTTTCCTTTTGAAATTATTTTTTTATCAGTCTTGCTCATAATCTTTCTACAATACTAACAAGAATGTCCTTTTTCAACTGTTTCTTACTTACTGTATTCCATAGTAGCCAGATGGTATAGGTAGATGATTTAGTCTACGTTTATGGATATAAAGATTTATATGAAAACCTTCAAGGATTCTAGTTATTAATCTTATTTATATACTTCGCCATTCGCCAACAGCGCCAGGCCGGTTAGCTCAGTCGGCTAGAGCGTCGTGCTAATAACGCGAATGTCGAGGGTTCGAGCCCCTCACTGGCCAAACTTTTCTATTTCAGACTTAATTTTTTTTCACTTTTTCAAGCTTTTCTATTTTAGGCTTAATTTTTTTCTTTACTCTTTCTGGGTAAACTGAGCAAAGCGAAAACAATTTTTTTCGGGGGAACGAAATAAGAATTCATTTAGGATCTTTTCTTGTGTATGGATAACTACCCCTCTACCCAGCCACAAATGTAAAGAGTATGCACAAGGAAACGTACAAGGGTATGTTTGTTCCACACGATCAATACCTTATTTTTTCGTAGGATCAGTTGCTTGCATACAGTACTGTAAAAAAATAATTATAAAGGTTCATAACATTGTTTCCGATTTCCCGATTAGTAAAAAACGGAATTTTTGTTTGGCAGGTACGTGGACAAATATTCCAGTCTTTTTCCTTAAAATATTTAAAATAAAAAAAAAACTGTTGTTCAGTGTCATGCGGAAAATTAAAAGGAAAAAACTTTGCTCCAGGAGAGGCTCGAACTCTCGACCTTCGCATTTCTTTGTCGTTACTGACTTATAAGTACGACGCGCTAACCGACTGTGCCACTGGAGCTGAAACCAAGCGATCAATTTGAATTATGAATTCTATGCAACTCTTTCCATACCGAATGTTTTTGATATTTTTGCCAACCAAGTTTTAAAATGGTCTAGTAACGATCTACTAAATATTAATGCACAAAAATGCCCAAAAAACAACAAAATAAATGCCCTAAATTTTACGCTTAACTTAGCCGACAAATGGGTTTTACGCTTAGCTAAATGTTTTTTTTCGTTAGCAATTATACCTTGCTACATTGTAAGACAACCTTGTATTAAAAGAGAACGAGGGCAAAATGAGAGCCGGTTTGTGTAGTAGAAGTTAGTTCTGGATACGTTGCGGGTGCTATAATGATTTAGGGGCCTGCATCTTAACAACATTGGTGCCTTTGTGGGTCCGTGATAGCACTTTCAGTATTAGTTGGTGTTTTGCATTTTGGTATGAACGTTGCTTTTAAAAATTATATATTTATGATTAGAGACCGTCTCCAAAATTCGTTTACAGGGAAAAGTGCTGAATCATGCATTTGATTCGTTCTTTGTACCCATAGTCATAAGAAATGACTTATGACTATGTTGCACCCAAGAAACCGATTCGATTGCGGGATCGTTGATCTTTTTAAACCAATTTTTCTCAAATCAGTTGAAGTCAGCTTCTTTAAAGCTATCATCTTATCTGCTATTTGAAGCGAGTTTTGGTTATGATCCCTTACAAATTGGCGCACTCCAATAGTACTTATAGTAATTAGTATAGGGACTGTACCAAAAGAACATTTAAATTAGGCAAGCTCTTCAAAAATGGGATTCTGAAGTCTATGCATCATCTTCCTGATTGCATAAGAGAAACGTTATGGAAAGCGTTGTCGAACTTGCAAAAATAAAGAGAAACGTTATGGAAAGCGTTGTCGAACTTGCAAAAATAAAGAGAAACGTTATGGAAAGCGTTGTAGAACTTGCAAAAATATTAAGTATGTATATTTTGCCCACTGAGGTGGAGCAGTTCAATAAATAAATAAACCTACTCACAAATACATGAAAACGAAGCCTTCGCTGCTCAAAGTAGAAACTTGTTGCAATGCAATAGCTTCTTTTTTGTATTGTTTTCCCTGACTACTACTGTATTTAAACGAAAAACCCACTCTCCTCCGACATCAATACACTGCAAGACAGCAGAATGGGACGTAAACGGGCAAATTGGATTGTTTTCGAAATGGTCAAAGAGCCCTGTTTTGTTCCGGTTGGATGGGTGCATAAAACAGGTTGTTTGAAATATAACACAATTCTCTATGCAACATTATCAATATATACACCATAAAACTTTTCAGCAATTTCAAAATATTACAGATAAATATATTCAAACATTTTTTTCACGGGCTCAATTCCAGAAATAAGAACTTTCTAAGAATCATGCCAAGTCTCGTTTTTCATAAAATTCTTTTTTTGAGAGTTATTTACTCTTTTTCTTCCTTGCTTGTTCTATTTATTCGCACACATATAGGAGCTGGTTACATGTAATCTAAGCTTAAATTGAACTTAAAAAATCACGAGCCTCAAAAATATTTATGCAATACTTTTATATAAAAAACACGGTGTATGTTAGATTATGGTTAGATAAATTCTGATGAGATAGGAGGGGTGAAAGACAGCAGGGGCTCTACTAGCCACCTATCTTGGATAAGGTAGGGTTAAATTAAGTAATTTATGTAAAACAAACAAGCTCGATCCCAACGCTTTTTCTCTCTTATTACCGTCAAGAGAGAAACGTTGGGATCGAGGTTGTAAACGTAGCTATATTAAGTTATGTAGCTATATTCAATAATTTGCATACCGTATTTCCTTGAATAAGCGCCTTTCCATAGATAAACAACACCTCTTCCCCCGGCCCTGAAAGTGTATGGTTTCAATTAGCCCTCCCCCCTCAACTTTGACAGCAACACTTATAACCTATTTGTCGTCAGCACAGAATCTGATATAGAGCAACCCTACCCTTGCATCTTCTTGATGCTAGCAATGATATTTGGATTCCTATGTAAAACAATTTGTATGTCTTAAAAGTAATGATGATAAAAGTTTCTCTTCGTTTTAACAAATTTGCAATGAGCGCCTGAATAAGCTCTTTTTGTTAATTTTAGAATAAGTGCCCCTGGTGCTTATTCAAGGAAATACGGTAAGTTTTAAAAAAATGTGATTCACGTTTTAACATTGCACAATAAATGTGAAATCATATCATATCATACTCGGAAATGTTTTACCCGATTCTGAAACTTTTGCGTTACACACAGAGTCAGAGAAATCAGTTTTATTTTCACCTGTTTTGAACGAAAAGCTTAAGGCGGATCTGCACTAGGCGAATTCGATCGCTCAAATTCCCCATGAAGACATTACATTGATTGAAAGCGACGTCACTTTCAACCAATGTAATGACTTCATTTAGAATTCGATCGAATTTGCCTAGTGGAGGCCCGTCTTTACTTCTAAAATAACGAATTTCTTTCAATGAACTTTTTTCGTAATGAATTCAAATAATGACCATTATGATTAAAATTGGCAAAAGTGATCACGTGACACGCATTTTTTTTTTTTTACGAGACTATGACCAATTTGTCAACATTCTAATACTACCATATGATATTATATACAAATTTTCTCAAACTTAAAACGGATTAAATTAACTATACAATTTTTTAAAAATTCATAACGTTTAGAAGAGCACTATGCCAACGAAATTTGAATTGATTGGTTTAGTCGGTGTGAAGAAACCAATCAATTGCAAGATCTTTGACTCTGCACCCTTCTCCATAGATAATATTTACATATATTTGGGACCCTGTAACGTCCTTCACACGATTGCAAATCTTATCAGTTACGTTTTACCAAAAGGTGAATGCGGTATGTCATAAATTCGTTAAGGCAGATCTCCACTAGGCGAAATCGCTCGCGCGAATTCTAAATGAAGCCATTACATTGGTTGAAAGTGATGTCACCAATGTAATGGCTTTATTTATAATTCGTGCGAACGATTTCGCCTAATCTTCGCCTTTAACCATTCGTATTTTATTAAAATTCTGGCGAATCATGTAACATATTTTCTTTTTCTTCTCCTGGTCTGTCTTCTGTCAGTAGATTATTCAAATCGAGTTCCGCTAAAAAAATAGAATTTGTATACTCTCAACTGCCTAATTTGGAGGGATCTAATAAGAGTGTTTTGGGGGAAATCTTTTTGGAACATTTTTAAATAAGTTGGGTAGGGGTATAAGGTGTTTACAAATGTTTGCCTTGCTTAGTTATGTACAAAAACATAATTTAAACAGGAAATAAATTTATTATGTTATGAGAAAAAGAGATTTGAAAATCAAAAATTTGCCTTAAAAATTCCAAAAACAATTAGGCAGAATGCAGCGTATATTTGAAATAAATGTATAATAAAGAATCAGGAAATTGCCAGAGTACATATTTTAAATAATATTAAATTATCTGAAGTAAGTCCGTAACAAACACATTGCTATTGGGAGACTCTTTTCCCCATTTTTTTTTATTTATTTAATATACTTTTTTCTCTAAATATTCAAAGAACTTATGGTGTTAGAAATTTTTGCAAAATTTGTTTTTTGCGATTTTCCCCCCATAACGAATACAATGTTTAGTTGACACCTATTTTAAACCCTACAATAAACAAGAAACACTGTACCTTCAAGAAAGGGTTTTTTATTGACAGGTTCCGATAAAACTTCTTCTTCAGTAGTGCGTATATTTGGCCTTTTAACACCAAGTGTCTTTTTCTTGGGTGCAGAAAATGATGGAGCCATCTTCGTGCTTCCGTCACTTTTCACAGGGGCTTTAAAAGATGTCTTCTTTAGTTTGGGAACAGGCTTATCAGTTTTATCTTTGTTTTTAAGAATTTCTTCTGCAGAAACTGAAGGCAAGACCGGCTTCACCAGTTTTGGTAATTTTTCTTTTTTCGTAGAAACATTTGCTTCTTGAAATTCATTGTCGTTATCTGGATTTACATTTTTTCCGGATTTATTTGATTCATTACTAGCTTTCAATTTCTTTTCCTTTTCGGGTTTTTTTTCTTTCAATTTTTCGTCGTCATTTTTTTTCTTTTTCTTAACTAGCTCTTTAGTTTCTTTCCCAGTATCTATACTGTTCTTATTTGAAACAATATCTACATCTTTTGTGATAGTATCAGCGTTCATCTTTTGTTCTTCTTTGCTGCTTGATGCTGCACTTTGTTCATCTTTTTTAGAAGCCTGCTGCTTATTGTCTTCATTAGATGATGGAAGCTCTTCCTTAGATTGCTCACTGTTATGAATTTCAGCCTGTTCTTTCTCGATTTCTACTTCTAGTTTCGTTTCATCCGTAGATACTTGTATTGATTCTTTCTGTAAAACCTCAGTTGCTTGAGCTGTTTTATCTTTATTCTCAATTTTCTTACTTTTCTTCTTGGCATTAAATGCTGGTACTTTGGCTTTGTCTTCCGATCCATCTTTCTTCTTCTTCCCTTTTTTTTTGCTTGCGTCACTATTTTCATTGATACTTTTCTTTTTCTTACCAAATTCATCAGTTCCATTTGTACTATTCTTTTTCTTCTTCTTTTCGGTTTGTTTTGAACCCTTTGCAATTTTCTCTTTTTTCTCTTTAGGTAACTTGGGCACTTTAGTTTTCTCTTTTGACGGGTCAACATTTATTAAAACGGTCTCTAAATGTTGTGGATCAATATATTTTAATACCATTGCGTCTGCATGTTTTTGATTTTCAGTTAATTCTTGAGATAGTTCTTTGGTTTCTTGAACTTGTGTCGTCGTATCTACACTTGCATCTGTATTTTGCTGTTTTTCTTCTGTTCTTACATTGATGACATTTGGAATCTTCTTAGGATTTATCATATTAACAGTATCATCAACTGATTCTGTTCGAGCATCAGCATCAAACATTTCAACATCCACATCTCCGTCTTCATCTTCTTTGGAAACAGGCTTCTTAGAGGGCATTCTCTCAGTTGAAGTAGATTTTTCTTTTACATTTCCGAGATTATCTTTCACATTGGAAGAAGCTGTACTGTGATCTGTTGTTGTTAGTTTTGCATCTATTGGTTTGTATTGTGTTTTCACGTTGTTTTCTATTAATTTGAATTGCTTTTTTCTTTCATTTTTCAATCTTTTACGTTCTTCTTTTGACACTTTGGATTCTTTAATATTGCGAGCAGTCGGTTTACCTTGATGAACAGATAAGAAAAGAAGCGTTCAATTAGAATTGATTTTCACTAGGCGAAAAATTCCGCGCAAAAGCCTGAAGACATTCCATTGGTAGAAAATTGACGTCACATCACGTGATGTTAATTTCTACCAATAAAATGTCTTCTTTTGGCTTTCCCATGGAATTTTTCGTCTGGTGAAAATCAACCTTTCATACATTTAAAAAAGAGATTTGGTAATTTTCCCTTAGCAACCACATTTTTGACAGGTGGTAAAAAAAAAAACGTTTTTTTTCTCTCTCTTATTTTTGCGTGAAAAACGTTTCTGGCAATTATTTTTGACGAAAAAGGTTTTCACCTAAAAAAATATTTTTGCACCACCTGTTTTGCCATGCTGACGTTATTATAAGTAATCATGTTATCACGAAAATAATTATGTTAAAATGTTTACTATGTGTTGACCTAACTTTCCGGAAAGTTTCCAACTAAGGCATGGTTCTGTCAAAAGTTATACAGGGGGAGGCACAATGCCCTCCCCCTCACAGATTCTCAGAGCTCAAAAAAGCCCAGTATAATTAGGGTTAATGGTTATTTGTGTCGCGCAACTTATTGGTTTCCTCGTGCAGATCAACCAATAAATTACAAAGTGCTTTACTCAGCACTTTTCTCTGCGAATATTCATTGAAAAACATTTCTTACGATTCAAAGCAGCTTGATGTTTTGTTTCTTTTCTTTTTTCATCTTCTGAACTTCGCACATTTTTTTCAGAGCTTAGACGTTCTATCTTCTTCGTTTTTTCATTCTTTTTAGTTTTTTCTGAAACTAAAAAAAGAGCGAATGGATAATATTATTCTAATCATTGTAAACGTATAAAAGGAACAAAGGTTACAGTACTTCCTCGAATGAGCGCCTCTGCTCAAGAACGTCCCTCCCCTCCCCCGAATTTATGCACCACTTTGGGGATAAAATATTTAATGAGCGCCTCCCTCGATTGAACGCCCTTCTATTTCTGAAACAGAGCGCTCGTTCGAAGAAATAATGTCGAGATGGGGCGCTGATTTGGGACTATGTATTATAGCAAATTGACAATTCAATTAGCAGGATTGTTTTTCCATTTTTAAATAAATGAGTTTAACAAGGGTTTTTACTTACAATTACTTATTAAAGATTTTAACTGAAGATTTAATGTTGATCTTGTAATGTTCTTGTTGCTTCCTTGAAATATTTGAGGACCGCCTCCCATGGTAACAAAATAAACATGTACCTTAGGCCAGCTTTTTTGCGTTTGTTAAATTTAGCGATTCTAAGATCAACATTTGGCGTGTAGTTTAATTGCGCAAATTAGGCAAATTTAGTGAGTCTTCTTTTTTCCGCCTCCCTGAGAAGAAGAAATCAAAGGTACGGTATTGAAAGTAGCCCACCAAACCAACTGAAAGTTAAATATGATTTGCATACACACATTATATGTCAGTGTTTGAAATAATGTATTTATTAAGTTGATTAAGTTTCAGATCAAATAAACAATTATAACACTTTCATATCATAGCCTGAAGCAATGTTTAAAAATAACTTCTAACTTTATGTTGTGACTATTAAATATAAGTACATTACAACATGGTTGCTATTAGCAGTGACATTAAACTATTATGTACATAACATTTAATAAAGGGGTCATTATATGTTATTAAAATTAAAAATAAAGCTATTAAATATAACAACGCAACAGAAGAATACCCCTCCTTAATTAATTTAATTTTATTATAAATTAATAAAATGTTTTCTACTTCTAATTCGCGATGGGAATAATTAAATATAAAATTATTAACTAAACATTACATATAATAAAACTTTTATAGTCCCTAAGTGCTTTCATTAGACGTGTTTGTCTTGATGCAGTCATCATAAGTGCAATGACGTCAGCAAAAAATGATTATGCATAATGTTAATTAGGCGTTAAACTAATGTACCGTGGTAAGCTTCAGCGCTACATCATTGCTCTATCAAAAAGTATGCCCCAGACTCTGGGGTCCCTAAATAGCATAGGGCTAAAGGGCGTAGGGTTTTGGAGGAAAGGGGTAATGTGATTGAAGATTGAATATTCTTCTACAAGCTTCAGAAAAATAAAAGGTATGCAAAAACTACTATAGTCTATATTTTTTTGAACAAACTAAAGTAGCAATAATAATCTCTCTATTTCTTTGGGTTACTATTAATTGTTCACCACTCTCAGGGCGTTAATAGACCAGGCGTAATAAGAACAACAAGCTAGTAATCTCATCTAACTATCTATAATGCTATATAAATACAGTCTGCTACACTACAATGCTTACTACTACCTTTAGGTTTATCTGTTCCTTTATATCTCCTTAGAAATCCATATCTTCGAACTCTTTTCTAAAACAAGGGTAAAACTAAATCATTCTTCCCTTTACAAATTTGAGTTTATAAGAGATTACTTGGTATGCACATAAAGGCAAATTTGTTTGCACAAATTCTAAATGAAGTCACTACACTTGTTGAAAGTGATCGCTTTCAACCAATGCAATGGCTTCATTTAGACTTCGCACGAACGAATTAGCCTAGTGGAAATCCGCCTTAAGCGACGATTTAAACAGAGATTTAATTTATTTCCACTATGCTAAAATTTTGTTGCGAAAGCCAAAAGAAGATATTCTCTTGGTAGCCATTGACGTCACAAATCATGTGACATGTCTTTATTTGGAGTGAATTTTCCGTCTTCGTTAGTAGCATATAGTTATACTAAATCAAGCCTTAATATAACTGCAGGAAATCAGTAGGGTTTTTTAGTAACGTTTTCAGTCTTGTAGTTGAAAGGAGAAAAATGGAGTAAATTAACTTTCTAGAATACAGAAGTTCTATTATCAATGTCTCTGAAGTAGACATCAAACTTTATTTTACACTCCATGGGAATGTTCGAAAAAAAAGTAATTACTAATACATAATTCCTCTAATAAGCACCCTATACTTATTTAATTTTTGAACTTTGAGGTGTGTCACTTATTGGAGGGTGGATGGTGGCGCTTATTTCAAAATTGGATAAGTCAATTAAAATTTTTCACACCTAGTACTTTTAGTTTTATAAAGAAAATACACAACTAAATATCAGCAAAACTATCATCGATTCACAAGATAAGCAGCAAAAAGTACCTTATTTTGGAACCAAATAAATACAATACAATAATTACTGTGGAGGAGGGATTTTTGAGCATAGCATCAGGTTTTGTAGACTGAAGCTATTTTCAAAAACCCCAGTGAATATTTTCTAAATTTTCAAGCACTAAATTATCTACTAATAATGCATCATTATTATAATTTCAACTCACTACGTTCATGAAATTTTGTTTATCATAAAAATGATAGGAACTGCAAGATGTTTGTTGTTCTGTTCAAAGTATAAACTTGTTGCGATGCAAAGGACTGCACGAAAAGAAAGTTATTGCATTGCAACAAGTTTATACTTTGAGCAACAAACGCCTTGTTTTCATAATTTTTGAAAGGTCAGTACCTCCATTGAAAATTCCATCGCCACTTTAGCTTCGTTTAATGCAGATGTAACTGCTCGACCAAAATGCTTGCCTTGATATGACAACTTAAAAAGAAGTATATACATCAAAGTTTTACAATTTTTTAAAAGCTAAACAATGCTCAATTAACAATTACAATTAACCTGTTACAACAAATCTTATATGATAAATATACGACGAATTGTCTGGCGTCAACGCAGTCTTAGTCATGATAAATACTGTATCATTAAAAACAGAATAAAGAATATGGTAGTGCTTCAATTAAAGCACCAGAACATTTTAGGGGGCACTTATTCGAGATGGAGGTGTTTAATTCAAACGCAATTTCTGTGATATATTCCACATTCCTCTGCTGTATTCATAAAGTTGATCTTCTTGACATTGGCTGTGACAACATGCATTTCCTTCCTTGAAGCATGTCGCAACAACAGTTGCACGAGAAAAAACTTATTGATATTGAATTGGAACTAAAACATTGGTAGAAATACCAGCTTTTATTTGATAAGATATATAGATAGAAAGAAATTACAAGTTGTCTCAAATTGTAAAATTCGAAGTGCTTATTTATTTTCTCATATGTTGAAAGAGTGTGCATATTCCAGGAGGGTGCCTATTAATCTTGCAGCCCTAAGGGGGTGGGGCACTAATTCAAGGGGGGCTTAATCGAGGCATTACAGTGATAAGTTTAAATATATTATTAAATATCAATTTTTGGAAGAAACTGAACTCAAAAACCAGTACAAACAGTACAAATCTATATTCCATAGATCAAAATAATCAATATGCAAAGAATGGTATATCAACAAACTTTCGACTTTACATTCTTCTTATCTGTACTTACCTTTCCAAGATCTGCAAGAGATTCATGTCCATCGAAATTAGTAACAGCAACTTCTGTAAGCCATGCTCGAGAAACATCTTTACCAAGAAAAGTAACATGGTAGCTTACCTGTATAAGTAAAAAACATCAAAGTGCTAAAAAAATAAGAGCAAATAAGCACTGCGGAGTAGGGATTATTGAGTGTACCTTCAGGCTACAAATCTAAAGCAATGCTCAAAAATCCTTCCCGACAGTGATTACTTACTCTTATTTCTAACACAGCATCAAAGCGAGAATACCATTGTTTGGTGTTCAAAGTCCACAGTAAACATGCTAGAACATCTTTAGTGTCTTTCTAGCGTCTTTACTGCAGACTTTACTGAACGAGTTTTTTCCCAATACGGCATGACTCTTTACATGTGTAAGTTCGAAACTCACTAAAAAGTTTGTTATTCTAAGCACTTGACGTTTTTAGATATATAAAGTGACTTACGTTGACACCACTTGATGCTTTTACACTCTCAAATATATAAAGTTCATAGAGTCCTCCTCAGTAACCTATGGGGACTTTCAGTTACAATTTTTTTTGCAGTGGAGAGGGGGGGGGGAGTCATTTTGATATTGTATGGGAGGATTTATTAAGATAACACATACTAACACAAAGTAACAGGTGATTTTATATCCCACATGGCAGGTTTTGTTTCTCATAGAATGTACTATACGATTGTTTGACCAGTTAATGCATTTTCAACCAATTGTTAAAGAAGCTGCTTACTATCTGTTATGACGGGATGGGCTAGGGAATAACATGCAGAAGGTCATGATCTGAGACTTTCTGGCGGTGCGCAGCTCCTTTAAAAATTAGAAAAATAGGCAAATTTTTAGAAAATACGTTAGGTGGGGGTATTTATGGAATTTTTGACTGACACACAATGGAGGGATTCCAACGGGGGGAATTAAATTGGAGGAGGAATCTACCCTGGCAGACACTATGAAGTTATAATCAGTTATGAGATGTATCACTAAAGGAGGAGTATGAACAGACTTTCCTGGGCTAATGGAAATTCAGAGCTTTCAATTTTGTACAATGACATAAATCTAACTAGCATTTATTTTATATTTTGATGCTGAACAAACGTAACTGTATCTGTAGTTTGTGACTGCTGTTTGCCACAGGTACAGACCCAGTGAGAACACGAAGGCCAAACAGCGTCGAAACAGCATCGTTTGGACGTTGTTTCAACGTTGTTTCAACATTGTGGGCATGCAGAAGATAGGATATTTTAACGTTTATTTTCATTAATAATTTCTTTTAGAATGATTATAATAACATGCTCAACAAAAAACTTGTGACGTTCTCTCTTATAAGAAAAAAACGCAAGGTTTCTTTACCACTGTTTTATCTTTCTTTTTATCCAGATAAAAATAACTATCAAAATCAGGATCATCTTCTATTATTCCTGGCCACCTAAAATATAAGGTATTAACTAATAGAACCAGCTAAGGAGCCATCTCCAAAATTCGTTTCAAAAAGCAGATATTTTAGCAGCTTTACGCAAGTCATAATCAATTAAGGATAGTTCCCAGGCTTTCTGTATGACTTTTTAAACATCGAAATATAGCTACATGTTTTTTTTATCAAATACTGACATTATATATCAATGGGAAGCTAAAAGAAAAAACTTTCCAAATATGAAATTGTTTTTTTGGAATTTTTGCACAATGTAAAAATCAACTCTTTTTGTATTTAAATATTCTCTCTCAAAACTATTTCTCGTTTTTCGAAAAAACCAAGCCATCGTGTTCAGCATAATATTAATCATAATTTAAGTCAACCCCCGACACATGAGCTCATGTTTTTTGTAATTTTAAGTTGGACAACTAAAATATATGTCAGATAGGTTTTTTAAAGGAAAAAAACCTGGGAACTACCCTCACGTCAATGAGCTTGCAATTGATTGGTTTCTTCGGTACGGTATCAATTCAGCACTCTTCCCCTGGGAACAAAATTTGGAGATGGTCCCTAACTCAATATCACGCATGGCTAATTTTGCATTCCTGGCATATTCTGACTTAAACAATGTTGATAAGAAACTCAAATCAAACTTTCAAGCTCAAAGCAAAAAAAAGTAGCAATTACGAAATATGGCAGCAATATGTTTTCAACAAGTTATAGTAGGTTGTTTAAATTTAATCTTGTACCAAATAGAGAACGCTTACCAAGGGTATCCAGGCATTCTTCCTAATACAAGAGCACCTGGTTTGAATGAAGTGCATGCAGATTCATCCTCACTAGATGGTATGGTTTCTTGCGTACAATTGCAATCATTAAATTTGTTATCTAGAAACAAAAAATAAAAATCTTTTACAAAAAAAATATAATTCGCAGAACTCTTGACTTGAAAATTTGAATATGGTTTTAATCCTGTTCATGCTAGGGAGAATCTCCCCTGCCATATTTTATAACTCTTGATTGGAACGTACTATTAGAGCAGAAATTTTCAGAAAAAATAATTTTTCTCCTTATGTAACTTTTTGATTGTATTATTTTTTCAAAAATCTGTCCCAATTACCCATGACAACGCCTTTTTGAAGGTCATCAGTACTAAAGAATGATTTCCTCCCTAAATTTTAGGTTTTATACTTGGAAACAAGAAGAAAATTTGTCCAAAAATATTTTTGGACTAAAATGTTCATTACAGTCAGTAACAAATATCATACTAATTTTATTGGTGTAAAACCTTTTTTGAAAAAAGGTTTGCTTTCGCCTATGACGTTGCAATCGGACTATTCTATCATCATGAGTCTCTAATTCCACGCACATGTTTAGGTTCACATAGTTCTATGTTCTTACATTTGTGCATCAAAATTAAGAGTATTATTATAATTTTCTCTTGTTTTTCTATTAACGATGCATTCTTGTCATCATGTTTGCCAAAAGAAAGGTTTTCCTTCTACTCATGTTCAGTTTATAATAAGCATTATGTTTTTTGTGACTGTTACGTTTTCATAAAATTTTATAATTGAATAGTTTAGACAATAATTTATGTGATGTGATGTACTCCCTGACTAGTCTGCTTTTACTTTTAGTCTCGATCTGAGCTTCACACCGGGCCCTCCTCTAGGTGAGTTAAAACAATGTAATTTTAAAAATAAGTTGAATGGTTACTGTGTTACCTTCATTCATACAGCATACCCATTTTCCATCAGCTACCAATGTCGTATCATCGACATGATCTAAACGCCGCCATTTTTGACAATCTGGTTGATCACATTGGATCCA
>JAULBZ010001843.1:0-20522 GCA_032360805.1 Neoturris breviconis
AATTTTGAGAAAAATTAATCTATGATGAAGAGTGTTAAGTCAATGAGCTTGCAATTGATTGGTTTCTTCGGGACGAATTTTGGAGATGGTCCCTTACAACAAATAATGACTGTGATTCTGCTCAAGTTGTTATCCTCAAGATATTCAAAATTTTTCTTGCGGATTTTTCGTAATTTTGGTCTAAATTTTAAGCAACTGTTTTTCGTCAAACTAGAGCAAAATAAATATTGTGAAAGTCCCTAAACACATTAAATTTGCCAGAGGCACTTATGCCCACAAAACAATCCGAAAGTCCCCACCCACCACCTCTTCCTAACTATGATTAGCATTAGGAGATCTTAGTTTTTAATCGTAGCATACCATTAACAAACATTTTCTCCACCCGAGACCTGCCGTCTATCCATTTAATAATTTTGAACATAGGGCAATCATGATGGTAATGTATAAACTTAATAACTTAACCAAGTTCTGTTAATGTTAACTTATTCAAATTAAAACAATTTACCTCTTCCATTTCTTTATCCTTGCCTTCATTCAATGAATGCATTTGTAGCAAGTTGTCTTCTGATTGACTCAAACGAGTTGAGGTATTCATCAAATTACGTTGAAGTTCATCAATTTTATCTTTTTCTTTTTCTTGTTTACCATTCTTCTATAAAGAGAAGAAACATTCATCAAATTTTACAAGAAATGGCTAAAAAAAAACGCATAGCACAAAACACAACAACATCAATAATCTTTGCCTAATAATACCTTAAAATAGTACAAGCCACAAAATAACTGTTGGACATCACCTGTGGAGGAGTGTTTTTGAGTAGTTTTATCTTTGAAGCTGAACACTGTACTCAAACACTCTTCCACAGGTGATGTATCTGACCGTTATGTAGAAGCTTGATATCTACATTCCAGGATACTGATGTTTCTGTAGAAAAAAAGATGGTAAAAACGACATGAGGAACTCTTCATAGCAGTGAAATAGAGTAATAAAGAAATTCCACATTGCATGGTTGTTGTTGCAACAAATAGATATTAATGTACCTTTTTGATTTCATTCTTCATTTTACGTTGCCCACCAATAAATGGAGACTAAAGATTAAAATGATTATAAACCATATTAATGGAAACAGTACTGCAAGACGATATTATTTTTCTTGATTTTCACGCTACCTCAATTTAATCGAAAACAGACAAGTCTTTGGTAATATTCAGTCTAACCATAATTAATTCATTGGTAAATTTTAAATTGATAATAGCAAAGGTACATGGAAATGTTGACACAACTTTCAGAGATTGGGGTAGAAATTTAAATCCAGGGTGGAGGGTGATGACCAGAAATGTTCGGAGTGGTGCATAACTTCCTCAATATAATTATACATGAACCATAAATCATTATTTTTTTTTAAAAAAAAAAGACAAAAACCCTTATGCATTATGCTAGAATAATGTCAGAAAGCACACATATCACATTTTTGATTCGGGTACCAGTACTTCCAAAGTAGCAATAAGATATACCGTGTTTGAAATAGAAGCTGTGTAGGAAGGGCGACATGAGAAATTAAAAAAAATTAATCACTCCAACAAAAAAAATTAATCACTCCAACACAGTGATTATTCGCTTTATTATTACGACCACTGACTAACCTCTGTTACAGCTTTTAGTTGATCTTTTGTTTCATGCAACTGTTGTTTGGCTTCATGAGCTCTCTCTTCAGCCTATAAAAAAAATTAAAACACCCATAGAATATATATTTTAGCAGCTTTAAAGTTATCAAAGTCAATGAATATGAGAAAAATTAATCTACAATGGGGAGTGTTAACACTATTAGACCTAGGTTTTTTGAGGGCTCTGAGGACCATGAGGGCCTCCCCTCCATGAACGGCTGCATATTTTTCTTTTAAATTCACACCAAAGGTACTTCAAACTATAAACTACATTTTAGCATAAAAATAACTATTGACTAGAAACTATTGTTTCATACTTATAAGGTCATAACAGATCTTGGGTATGGAATTCATATTTTGTGTGAGTATGTTTTAATACAAAAACTTGTCACAAGTCAGGGACATATCCAGGGCAATGTTGATACTGGTGTACAGGTATGAAAGCACAAATTATTGAGCAAAACTAAATTACATCTCTATCAAATCCAGTATCCGAAAAAGGCTAGCCTTTACCTGTATTATTCAAATATTTTATTGCGCCCAAATGAAGGCTTACAAAACAGATATGCCCAAAAAAATCCAAGATATGACACTGCAAGTAACTTTTTATGTAAAATAAACATCCAAAACAGATTCAGGAAAGCATCGAAATGCCAAAGATGAGCAAATTTTTTTTTTAAAAAAAAATTGGGAATATTTTTTCTTAATTAAAAGTTTGGAAATGTCAGAAAGTTTGAGCATGATACCACTTTTATTTAAAAAGCTATGAACAATTTAATAGGAGGGGGTCATGATGCAACACCTACAATATCTGAAACTATGCAAAAATTTGCATTTGCTAAATGAAAATATAAATCCCACTCTTTTCAAAAATTGCTTTAAAGTTATAAATTCCATCGATATTAATGGCTACTACATCACAATGACTAATGTGACATTATTAATCCAAACATGCATCGCTTTGATCCTGCTTCATAGATCTGTTTTCAGTCATAGATTTGGTAGTAGAGCACAGCTTCACTTCAATTTGATGAAAAGTATGTGTGCATTTGTGTGTCCACACTCTACCACCTACGTGTTATTACATGTTTATCGACTAAGAGGTCCTTATGGAACCTTAATCAACTAACTCTGAGTGATTTCTTAATACTCCAGAGTGAATTCAGAGTGAAAAACAATTTGCGTATCATGTGAGTAAAACGTGTGCGGTTTACGTTAAAAACTCAGTGGGAACCACGCTTGATGGAAGTGCACATTAAAACTTACACTCAATAATTCAACTCTGACATCATTTAAAGTATTTTCTGCAGTAACTGCTCTATGTTCCATTTCTTCCATTTGTCCAAGAATCCGGTTCATCTCCTCGATATGCTTCTAAAAACAGAGAAATTTAGTTTAGTTCATGCTGTACCACATGACGTTAATAATACATCGTCTCAGAAATAAAGAGAAGTAAAAATAGAGAAGAGTACAGGAGCGAGTACTGAATCAATGTACTGATCTTGCAATGGATTGGTTTCTATTTACTATAGAAACCAATCCATTGCAAGCTTGTTGACTTTTCTTTAGTTTACTTAAATCTATCAAAAAAGTCCCTTTTGGAAAGAAACTTTGAGATCGTCTATAGGATTGTCTACTCACTACTATCTGAACATACTAATTTTAACTGAGATCTATGCGTGTACTAATTCTGTAAATTGATATACTTCTTTAGTCTTTAAAATCATCCTTCCTTGCAGGTACAAATATACTAAAGTATTGAAATAAGAAAGTAGTGTTCGAAATAAAGGGCAAATAATCTCTGTAGAGGAGTGATTCTTGAGCATAACTTCAGGCTCAAAAGCCTGAAGGTATACTCAAAAATCTCTCCTTCACTGAGCTTATTTACTCTTATTTCGATCACGCAAAAAAGTATGCAAAACTACACAGCAGAATAATATAATAACGGGCAAAAAAAACAGTGTTGCAGAATTACTACAGAAAGACCTAAGAATCTCATAAATCGTATAAATATTTTAACAAAAACAACTTGCTTTAATTTCTTTTAATATAATCTATCTGCAACAGATAACAATCAATCTCTTTTAAGTTTCGTATTCAGCAATAAATAATGGTTACTTCCCTTAGATATGCTGAATAAACAAACCTAAGAGATTCATTAACTTTTAACAGCATTTTAAAGTTACACTGGAGAATGTAATTAAATTAGTTGTGCAGTGGTTGAAAAAAAAGAGCAAATAATTACTGTGGAGGAGGGATTTTGAGCTTCATGCTTTTAGGCTTTGTAGCCTGAAGCCGTGTTCAAAAAACACTCTTCCAAAGTGATTATTTGCTATTATTATGACAACTGTATATTAAAATTCCACCTCTCATAAGGATACACACTACTTTTGCTGGGTGTACCAACAGGCTGCAAATTAGTCTCCAAAGATGCTCCTCCACAGGGGAATTCTGCCATGAATTCAGAGACCTGCTAATTGCTCAAGATAGTTTTTAAAGGTAACCGCACTCATAAAGATTTTAAAATCAGTTTTAACTTCTTTAACCATAATTGCGAATAATAAATTGTGTCCAATTTGCTAAAATCAGTAATTCAAGTAGCAATATTCTCAAGTTAAACTTTCCAATATTAACCATGACAACGTGCATTTATTAAACAAAGGTGTGCAGTAACGCATTATAGATAACACAATATCAGTAAGGGGTATTTCCCAAGAAATAACTGAAATTACAGTGATCAAAAATAATCACCACCAATGAAGTATTTTTGAACATTCTTTAGGCTTTGTAGCCTGAAGTTATGTTCAAAAATCACTCATCCAGAGTGATTATTTGCTCTTCTGTCGAACACTGTAAAACATCATCAATGTTTTTTGAATAGTTTTCAACTGCAAAGTTGAAAACTATCTGACAGTTATTTCAGTCTTGAAGAAGGATGATACAGCAACGACAAACTTCAATATACCTGTTAGATATCCCCTGTGAAGGAGTAACTTTTGAGCATAGTTTTCAGCTTTAAAACTATATAATAAAAACTCCTCTACAGGTGATGCATTTATATTCAAGGTTGCAACAAACTTGCAAAGAAACTTCAAGGAAACCAAGCAATTGTGAGATCGTTGACTCACCACTTGTCTCCTAAGCTACATATTACTATAGTCAATTGATATAATCTATATTAAGGTTACGTATTAAGCTATTTTTGTGAGATTCTTAAATTTCTAAATCCGTAACCAGGCATGGAAAAAAGCATACATTCTATCAGCAATATACGAAGTTATGCTCAAAAATATTCCTCCTTAGTGGTTATTTTTAATTTAATTCAATACATCCTAGACTGGCCCAAACATTCCTCCTCCACAGTGATTAATACTCATATTTCAACCGCTACTTTGCAGGATCAACTAATGATTTACAATGAGCATTTCGTAATCAGTACTTGAAATAGTCAACAAGAACTGAAGCTTAGAAATTACTGACATCACCTATGGAGAAGTGTTTTAGTATAGTTTTCAGCTCACTCCCCCACAGGAAATGTCGGACAGTTATTTTCAGATTTGAGAACATGATAGAGCATGATAATCACTCCAAAAAGAGAATAAGATGCATCAGAGTTTAAAATAAGAGGAAATCACCGTGGAGGAGTTATTTTAACATAGCCTAAGGCTACATAGCCTTAAGCTATGCATGCTCAAAACTCCCTCCTCTACAGTGATTATTATTTACATAGTATTTTTAGAAAACTGTATACCGCATAATTTTTCATGCTTTTAAATCTGGCAGTCACCACAATCCACATGATGAGAGATCTTTTTAAACAAACAGTTTTGATGTCATAATTAAAGTGATGCTAATCAAATGTTTCTTTTAATTAATATACCAGTTCTGTCCATAAACATAATATGTATACCATTTTGAATCATTTGAAATTATTTGAAATTATTTTTCTTTAGGTAAACAAGCAAAAACTGTAGTAAATGAATAGATGTATAACAGACTCTAATGAATATCAGTTATGTGTTAAAAATGGTTGACAATGGCTGTGTTAAACTTTTAAAATCACAGCAGTTTTTTGAGGAAATTACAAGGTTTACAAGGAGAGTAAATTGAGACGCAGGATATTTTTCAAAGAACATTATACTCCAATCCATTCATTACATATTAGGAGGCTTAAAAACATATGATTTATCTTACATGCATATAATTTGATTGAAGTAGATTCATAAAAACTTATTCTCTAAACATTATCATTATAAATCATATATATAATCCATCAAGTAGATTTTAAAAGAATAAGAAGCAAGCCTTGATATAACTGCTTGACATCATCTGTGGAGGAGGGTTTTTTTGGTTCAGTTTTTAGCTGGACAGCTGAAAATTAAACTGACAACACTCCACCACAGGTAATGCCCAACAGTTATTTCAAGGCTTGAGAAGTAATACAGGGCATAATTTTAATATGCAATTTCCTACAAAATTTTTTTTAGAATAAATGCCCAAAAAGGACTCATCGTTCATTGATTGGCAATGAACACATGGTAAAAAAACATAATAAATTTTACAAAAAAGAAAAGAAATGAGCGAGTGATTCTAAATAGCTAGAATATTATGACTCTCAAAAAAACCAACAGCCACCATAAAAAATATCTCATATAAGAAATTATGACCAAACAACTTTTGATTTTTAACTTTTATATTTTTTAACATCTAATATAACTGAAATATTATTTTAGTGTGTTTACTCAGCTAGTTAAAAAAACTCTTATTAGTTATAAAATTAAACATTTGAAAAACATCAAGAAAGTAAATAAACCAGGTACAAAATTATTCTAAACAAATACCTCATCAACTAAAAGTAAACAAGATATATGTTCTAAGTAGGAATGTACTAATAATGGAGTTTCAAGCCTTATAGAATTCAAGCAATACCATAAGTGTAAACAATCACAGTGGAGGAGAGATTTTTAGCAGATGCTCAAAATTTCCTCCTCCACTGCGATTGTTTACTTTTATTTTGACCACTGATCATCTGTCTATATAAAATCTAAGGGAGCACTCTCTGGATGTTTTAATGTCACTCATTGTATTAGTTTGTTTTCATTACACAAGCCTCAAGATAACGGTATAGTATAGTATAGTACAGTATAGTTTTCAGCTTTCAAAAAACACTCCTCCACAGATGATGTCTGACCGTTATCTTGAGGCTTCTAACATGAGAAATAAATGGAAATGTTCACAACACCACGAAACTTGAGAAAATACATGTCTATCTCTGGTCAGTTTTGTTTATGTCAAGATAAATTTTGCATCTGAAGTCTCAAATTCCACTTTCTTAAATCAGATGTAAACAAACCACAGTGGTCTAAAAAAGAGCCAATAATCACCGTGGAGGAGGGATTTTTTAGCATAGCTTCATTCTGTCTGAAGCTATGCTCAAAAATCCTTTCCCAAAATGATTTACTCTTATTTCGACCACTAAACCCAGAAGAGTGCTTCTTTAAAATGTTTTAACACAGAATGATCTAAAATGGAGAATTAGTCATCATTTTTTTTAAGTATGTTGAAGTAGCCATACTGAATCACACCGTGTGAAGAGAAATGAAACCAATGACTAAAATAATACATACAAACAGTGCAGCACTTAAAATAAACGTACGTAATCACTGTGGAGGAAGTATATTTAAGCATAAATTCAGGTTTTATAGCTTGAAGATATGCTAAAAATTCACTCCTTCACAGTGTTTATTTGCTCTTATTTGAGTGAATCACAAAGTGTGAAAAGAAATGAAACCAATGACTAAAATAATGCATACAGTGCAGCGCTTGAAATAAATGTATGTGATCACTGTGGAGGAAGAATTTTTTAAGCATAGATTTAGGCTGCTTTATAGCTTGAATCTGTGCTAAAAAATCACTCCTCCTCAGTGTTTATTTGCTCTTGTCGTGGCCTACTGCCTGACTGCCTATGGATCTAATGGCCTCTGTCCGACTGTCAAAAAGTTTTCGCTTGCTTGCAAACCTAGGGTCTACGGCACCCGACTCCGCAATCTTGAAAATTTATTTCTCGTAACAAGCCAACCGATTTCAAGATTATCATCCACAGGTGATATCAGGCAGTCTGTTGAACATTATCTACAGTGTAGTGTTTTGGAGTCACACTCCTTCACAGGTAATAAACAAACAACAGTTATAGTCTCAGACTGGCTTATTCCAACTACACCGGTTTCCACTTCGCATGAACAAGTGAATGAGTGGCACAAATAGTTTCCACTTGTTAATTGCAAATGCTGTCAATGATGTAATTGAAAATATGTGAACATGGCGTTGATCAGATTCTTATTTTGTTACTGTTCATAGTGTGCAACACCTCGCTCCTTCTGAAAAGTTTAACATTGCAATGCTTGTGAATAGAATGTTATCAAAATGATCAAAATGGAACATTCAAAATTCTAAAGTACTGCTTACACTCACTTTTTGGTACATGATTTTAAGTAGTAATCGCATGGCTCTTTGCTTTAGCAATCGACAATTTATAAGTGATTTCAAGTATTACTGTAATAACCATCAAAACAATCAAGCTAACGTTTTTCTTTTTGTAATTTTGAACCGAATGATTTTCATTCATTTTCCATTGTTTTGATAATCTTGTGTTTTCATTGGCTGACACAATTTCATTCGCTCAAAAAGTTTAACAAGTTTGAACTCCTATGATCAGTCGTGTGAACAACAGATAATGATGTTATGTCGTCAATATTAATCTTTGTCCATGATCACTCGATCATTCACTCTTTTTTGTGAAATGGAAACCGGCCTTAACAGATTTTTTATAACTAATATACAATATATATAACTAATATACAATATATATACGAGATTTGACTTAAAGTAAGATAACATCAGTTGAATTGGCACTACTCTATTATCTAGCATATATGCCCCGCTACCTACTGAGATATGCCTCACTACCTACTGCATAAACACTGAACAAATGTTATAAAGAAGTGATATCAGTAACTATTGTGTTACTTACCTGCATTTCAGGATTATCTATCAGTGGTGCACCAGGTGCAAATTGAGTGCGGCGTGACTTCTCACGACCCATTAGAAATCTAGATATCAAAGAAGACACCATCAACGCATTTTGTATAGAACTTATTAAAGTTACGTAATCCGTATTGCTTTTATATAGCTTAGACAATCTTTTAATGGATTGAATCTGAGAATTTGTATTAAAAAAAAAGCAAAGAGTGTTTGATGTATAGCTAGTTCAATAGATAATCTTTATTAAAGCATACACACTGGCTTGTCATTCCACTCCAAATAACTGCAAACAAGCTCTGTGAAAGAGTATAATGCAGTCAACAATGCAAATAATCACTGTAGAGGAGGGATTTTAAACATTATCTTCAAACTTTAGTAGCCTGAAGCTATGCTCAAAAATCAGTCATCTGCAGTGATTATTTGCTCTAATTTCGGCCAACGGTGCTTATCTGGAATTATTTGGAACACATCATATATAAATAAATTATTAGTTGAATTTTACCTCACAACACCATTTGTTCCTTTTAATGTTTGCGCAGCAAAATATTGTGTAACACCAACAAGTGATACACCATTAACTTCGAGAATTTGATCATTCACTTGAATCCTATGAACAGAGAAGATTAACTTAATCAACATCCGAATGTCCAGTAAATTTATAGTTCCATCGCTTTACAAACAATGTATAAAACAATGTTAAAGGCTGCTATCCACAAGGCGAATAAACTGCCAACATGCAAAGCATTTCATTTCATAGAATAATTTATCTGAGTCTGTCTCAAGCCACACTGACTATTTCCAAGGGGCAATGTTGGGAAATATTGAGCAAACAGATATTTTTAGCAAAGTCCAAAATTGTATGTGGACAGAAATAAAACATATTGAAGGGTACCAGAAAATTAATATAATCTGAAAGGGTATCATGTGTGTGAAAGGTTTGCCGAAACTGATGGGAAAACACAAGTCAATAAATATGTACTTGAACCTTGGACCAGCTGCAAGATATAATTTCATGTGTAAAAATAGCATACCTGCCATCCTTTTGGGAAGCACCATTCTCTGTAAGTGTTTTAACAAATATACCCAGCTTTTCAACACCGCTTTCAGTTCCCACTCCCAAACCAATGATACTAAGTCCGAGACCTCTCTCATCTAAATAGTACACCAGGAAATATAAACATCAGGTATATCATAATACTGCCTCTAAATTCACATCAGCATTTCCCTGTGGAGGAGCATCTTTTGAGACTAATTTGCAGCCTCCAAAGATGCTCCTCCACAAGAGAATGCCATCGTGAATTCAGAGGCCTGCTAATATAGAAGACTGGGCATCAAGTTGGATCTGTTCTGTTATGCTATAAGAAGGAGAAGCATTTGTCTTATATACACAACAAAAGTAGCAAGTTGGCTCATTAGCTGGAAATGTTGCAAATGCATGGCATACTCTAGTTTATTTCATTAATTTATCTTTGTGAAGAAAGAGGATAAAATTCTGAAAATATACCTTAAAGTGGGAAATTAGACCTAGTGATAATTGTGATCACTTATTAAGGCGCAAAAAATTAAGGCAAAGATAATAAAAATAGTAAATTTGGGCATAGCTAGTAAATTTTTATATAATGGGCAGATAATGAATGCGAACTTCAAATAGAGGAATTTTGGACGATAGCTTTTCAGAAAAAAACATTTGTTTGTTTATGGTTTATGTTGGGTATTATTCCATTCATCTTTTCTAAAGCTTTCAAATCACATTAATTTCATTCCATTGATCAGAAGAAGGCAAGTCGGCTATATTTATCTGAATTGAAGAGACAACAGACGACAAACCAATAGTATATTTTATTGTGTTGTTATAGATTAATTTTAAACCTATGACTACCAAGGAATGACATAGTGGAGAAGAGTATCAAATCTAATTGGTACCTCTGAAGTCCATTCAATTGTAATTTGTTTCATATAATACCCTTAATAGATGGTAGTCGAAGTAAGAGCAAGTAAACACTGTGGGGGAGTGATATTTAAGCATAGCTTCATAGCTATGCTCAGAAATCCCTCCTCCATTGTGATTATTTACTCGTATTTTGACAACAGAGATACTTTTGGTATAATATATATAAATATTATAAGTGAACATTGAAACTTCCTGTTTTTCTATTTCTATTCTTATTGTTTTGTTGAAAAATTTGGTCGGACATCACCTGTGGAGGAGTGTTTTTTTAGTATATGTACACCCAAAAAATGCTCCTCTACAGGTGATGTCCGACCATTCTTGAGGCTTGTAGTATATATAAATTTTAAATATATATGCAAGGTAGTTCTATGCCACCTCCGATGAACAAAGTGCTATCTGATGCTTTTCTTTCATTATATATGTTGTATTAGTTGATATCTGTATGATATGGTATTCTCTTATGAGTTTTGTTTAATCCTTGATACTTGTTTAGTCCATGTATAACCCCTCCCCCCTTGTATAGGCCCCCAATATATAAGCCCATCAAAAAATGCTTACAAACTTATATATGCCCTGGGCTTATATTCGGAGTTGTAGGCAGTTTCATAGAATTAAAATTAGTGTTTCAATTTTTTATGTTTTTATAAATGGAAATTATTTTAATACCATTAAGCCATTGTCAAGCCTAACTCCCTGCTTATGTATCTCAGTATCTGTATTCTAAACCAAAAAAAAATTTGCTGAGCAAAGCAAAGATGAGATTTTAGGAAATAAAACATTATTTCAGTGATTTCGAATTTTAATCAGAATAAAAGTATGGTGTCTTATATATAAATAGCATAATAGAGATAACATAATGAATAGCTTGTCCATTAATGTTATTATAAATTAGCCACAATGAAGTAATTATCTTCTTACAAGCAATAGGTAGGAAACCATAATTATTGACTTGTTAGAAGTCCTATTGAGACTGATTACATCTTATAAGGTTTCCATAGCAAATCAACACATTGAATACAACAATAAAATGACTGTTAAAGGGAGTGGAAAGTCACATGGAATCATGCCCTTGATGACATAATTCTCCATACTAAAAACTCAATAAAAATAATCTACATACTAATGATCACTTAGTTTATCTCTGAAACTTTATGAGGGGAGTTTCCCTTGTACTATTTTGATGACTTTGCACTTTTAAATTCTTAAAAAAATTCTGATATGAAGTATTCCAGTGGGCAAAAAACTTGTTCTAAGTCCGCAGTAACGATGCTAAAACAACGCCTTCGACAATGTTCTAGCGTCTTTACTGCTGACTTTGAACAGGTATTTGCCCATTGATTTGTTATCATATCTCACCACATGAAACTTGCGTAATCAGTAGTATAACATATATAAAAAATGTAGTTTAAATCAAGTACATATGTAAACATCACCATGTTACATAAAACATTATGTAGTTATTTTTTGCATAAGATAAGTTGTTCACACTATTATGTATAGTTTTAGCATTTATCACAGCTAAGCGTTAAGTCATACAGACACATTTTTATGTGTTCAACGGAGAGATTTCATGAGAAAAAGCAAAATCGTATTAAGATCTTCTTCTTGAACTGAATCCCAATAATATAATTTGCATCCACTTATATTGGTTAAGAACGGGCTGCATACTCAGTGGGCAAAATAAGAGCAAATAATCACTGTGGAGGAGTGATTTTTGAGCCTTTACTCTTATTTCGACCATTGAAACAACTGTCCTGGTATATTTTTAATAAAGGTGCTAAAATCGGACACATAAAACCACATAAAACACATAAAAAATCTTTCACTTGATGCTTTTTCTTGCATATACTAATCAAAAGAAAGCACTTGTGGAATATTGAAACAATGACTCATTCTCATATAAATATATATCTGTAACAAAGATGTACTTAAATTTAAGTGTATAACTCTCACCAATAATATCTATATTTCATGAGCACCCAGAAAATACAGCAAACATTGCCAAAATCAATATACCAAGAGCAAAAAAAATGAAAATAGAGCATGCAACAGTGGTTGAAATAAGAGTAAGTAATCACTGTGTAGGAGTGATTTTTTGAGAATAGAAGCTATGCTCAAAAAGCAGTCATCTAAAGTGATTATTCATTTGTGCAATAGGAAACTTATTATAGTAATTTATCAAACCTACCCTATTGACCCCAAAAGATGGCCGGAACCACTATACAGGGGAACAGGTAGGCAGCAGTACTTCCAGGGACAAGGTCTAATTTTTTACCCGAGTGTGGTATTGATCTGGGAACCTCAGGATCGTAAGTACCACAGCTTAATCACTGAGCCACTATTGCATTATAGAGTAGTACTGTTTGATCATAGCTTCAGCTATTCTCCAAAATCTTACCTTTGTGTAAATCAACAGAAAATACATCCATATTATCTACTCGCTTCTCTAATTCCCATTCCGCAGATGAAGCAATTGGATCAATGTCAACATTTGCTCGATTATATTCATTAGGACCATATGTAAAAACTACGTCATTCAGATTCCTTGTTCTGAAATTTACCTGAAAATAATGCAACTCAAGATACAGAACATTTTTACTGAAAATTCGAAGAAAAAAATGAAAACATTTGTGTTGTTCTCTATATCTTATTTAAAGAATCCTACAGCATAAGCAGCTCTGCTTTTGGCAGTTTTAGTTAAAGCATGTGTATCTGTCTCATTTATGTGCCTAGACACTTCACAGAAGCACCACTTCAAAATTAGGCGGACTGTAAGCATATTTGAACATTACTTATGCTAGACGGTTACCTTTAAATATACTATTACCAATTCAGTACTCGAAATTAAAGCAAATAATCACTTTGGAGGAGCAATTTTTTCCTTGAAATTATGCTCAAAGAGTACTCCTCCACATTAACTATTCATTCTTATTTTGATAATTGTATATTCCCACTCCTGCAAAGGCATAATATATACTTGAAGTAATAGGCAAATGAAAAAGGTGTCAGACAATCAAAATACCGAATTTACGAAATTGTTCATTCGTACGACCAAGTCGTGCAAATTGGAAATTCACCTATAGACTTACCTTTCTATATCCTTCTCGAGATTTCATCAAATTAGATTTTAATGGTGGATCTGGAAGGTGGAATTCATCATCTGAACAAGCATCTGTTGATTCAGATTCACATTCCGTGCTTGTGTGACTTAAACTGGTATGTGATTCTTCACTGGGAGCTGGAGCATTAACAGTAGTTTGCACACTAGGTATAACTGTCTCTTCTTCGCTCAGAGGTGGAGTAATAGCCATTGTGTGGTTATAAGCTAATTGCTTACTTAACCGTGGAAGAACTGCAGGTCTATCTTCCAACTGAAGATCAGTCGGTTTGCTTTCCAATTCAACTTGGCTATCATTAACATTTTTGACATCTGATTCATTTAAAGACTCAGAGCGCAACAATGAAATATAATCTTTCCCAATATTTTTTGAGGTATCTGATTCAATATGCTGTAAAATACTATCCATTAAATTAGAGTTTTCTAATTCATTCTCTTTTGCAATATTGTCACCTTTTATTCTGTCAGTCTCTGAAGAGTCATATAAACTTTCTCCATTTTGCAACTTTATTACATTTTGGTTTAGGTCAGTGCTTAATTTTGGAGCGCACTCAGATTCGGGTGAAGCAAAATTGGGTGATGTTTCTTCCTTTGTTATAAATTCATCATAGCGTTCCACTGCGCTTTTGTAATGGGGTGTATCATCAGATAAAGAAATAGAAGTGGTATTGCTTTCCTGTACGGCATTTACTGGATCAATTAAATTAAGTTCTAATTTGAAAGGTGATTTATCTTCTTCACTTTGAGAATTATCAGGTTCGGGTATATCAGTATCTTCATTTCCATTTGTCACAGTGTTTTTGAAGGCACTATCATTGTTTAGAATAGGTTTAGCAGATTCAATACTGACATAAGTATCAGAAGTTGAAAATGTGGAAGTACTGTATGGATCATCTTCGGAGGCTAATAAACTAAGTCTCTCCTTCAATGATCTTCTTTTAACATTGAAACGCTTTTCTATTGCAACGTCTTGTTGTGTACGTTTTAATCTATCAATCTCCAGGTCATTCGAAGGGCGTATAACCGATACATCATTTTCATGTTCTTCATTGTTTATTTCAACGGTATCTACTTCTGGTGCTAGAATAGAAGTAACATCAATTTTTTTTGTTCCAGTATGAACAATATGCTCCTCATCTGAGCTTGAGTTATACCGAGGTTTGGGTTTAGTCAAAGGCTTATTATTATCAGTACTAGCTGGGCTAACTCCATTAGACGAAGCCATTAACGTACTTACATCTAAAGATTTTCTTTGTTCGTTACTATTTTGTTTCTGATATATCCCAGACACATTTTTTTTTGGTTCTAATTCAAATCCGGCAGATTTTGGGCGTTCTTTTTTGTCACCACTATGCCGTCGAATTTTCACCGGATTTGGGTTATTTTCCATTGCATTTTTATCGAACATTGATCGAAGCTTACCAACTGAACCAAATGATTCAGATACAACTTTGTTAGGATCTGTAACATTGCCTGATTTCGGAGATCCAGAGCTTGTTCTACGTCTTAAGTCATTTTGAGCATCCGCCTGTTCAGGAACTTTTTTTGATGGTACTCTTGAAAGTTCTGCATACATGGCTTTGTGAGCCTTTGCTTTCTCCTCCTGCTCATGTTGTTGCTGTTCATCAGATTTTGTAGAATTAGTTTTTGTGGTATTCTTTGATCCAGCAGCACGTACAGCACTTTCAACAAAACTCGAACTTTGTCTATTTGTAGAAATGTCTGTATTTGAGCCTATGCTGTTGCTTTTAGTTCGAGGCTTTATTCCAGCTAAGAAGTTTTTATATTGAAAATCATTGCTAGCTAAACCACCACTGGAAAATGTCCTTGGATTTGTTTTGTCTAAATGATTCCTATCTTTAAGAGTATCTCGATATAGTTCACTGGACATGTCACTTGTGTTGATTCTACTACCAATCAATTTTTAAACACAACATTAATATCACAATACCAAAACAAATTCTCTGAAGAAACAAAACTTTTCTACTATATTTAATATCCGTAGACTATTGAAACACATTAAAAATATTGAACTAATATCTCGAGTACAACGTATAAACGAAAGTTAGATTTAGTTAGTAGTGATTATTTGATCCGACTTTCGAGCTTTACTTTTTCGGCCATCTTGAAGCTGAAGTGTTTTGATGCGCAGTGGTCTGGGACGAGGTATACATTCGAATATGCATTCTTGGAATTCCTAGTCGCCGCGGGACAAATCCAGATTAGTAATTTTTTTTCCAATGGAATAATGAAACATAGTCACAACCGACAAGAACTATGGATTTTCAATTATCCAATTCTTTCTAGTTTGTTATTTTTGCAAGGAATTTTTTTTTTTTTTTGTTCTTGACAAAGAAAATAAATAAAATAACCTCGAATATTCATTCAAACTCTCCAGTGTAGATAAAAAAAAATGATAAGAAGATAATCACTAATTGAAGCTCTGTGTAGAAGAACTTGGATAACATTTGTCAAAGTCGGTGCCGTAATGATTAAAATCGAAAGGGCCACATGTAAACAAAGGTTAAAAAACAAAAAACACTCTCTTTCTCTGAAGTGCTTTCTCTCGATTCTCGGTGTCCGATTTGCAGACACTACCAACGCGAACTGAAGAAAAAAATTGCAAGTAAGTTACCTTTCACAAGTGTGCATGCAATGTATTCTTGAAAATTCTGGTATTTTTTTAATTGAAAATCTTGAATAGGCCGAGCGAGATATATCGAGGTCTGTTCATGCTAGTGGAAATTGCTTTTTTGTTAGTTTTCTTCTTTGAAGAGTGTTTTGGCTGTTGAAGTTCTTTTTTGTTTCAACAAAGGAAAATATACACAAGTTGCAGTGGTTGTTAGCTGTCTCTGGCTTTTGTTGTTTGTCTTTGTAGCTATGTGTAGGCTAGCTAGACCATTTGACTACATTTGTTAGTGAAACAAAGCCTCTTGAGCGACTCTACGTTACGGCTTGTTGCGCAGCTTATTTACATAGTGTGTTATTATTTGATACTACAAACTGGTGCAGAATAATCCTTCACTTATAATTGTGACTATCGTTATGCAACTTAAATATATTACGTAAAAAGTGACATATAAAAATCATCGCCATAAAAAAGGTAATTTTGTACTCACACTTCAGAAACCACACAAAAACAACATCTCAATATGTTTAAAAATGGTGGCCCAAAATTAGCTTTAAATTGACGCATGCACGAAAGTAAACAAATCGTGATCGTTTTTTATATAAAAACGATGCACTTTTTAAAAAATGATATAAAAAATGGTGCTGAAACTGTTTCAAATGGTCACAATATGATATTGTCCAGCCTTTACAGCCTTTATTATTTCTGAAAATTTGATAAGAATTTGCATACGCCATCATTTCATGCAGAATATGAGTATGGAAGATGAAAAACGAAATTTAAGAGAATCACTTATTTTGTATATATTTGCTAATTATGAATAATATTTCTTTTATCAAAACACTCCAATGAAACTGAAGAAAATAGCGCTGGAGTGATTCTGGAGTGCACAAATTTTTCATGTTTTTCTGTGGTTGAACTTTTAATATCAAAAGCGTTCTTAAGCGTAACCATGCAGTTAGAGGTGACCATGGCTAATGCCGGATGATAAACAAACATCGCTACTGTACAATTTTGATTGGTTTGAAAATTCATCATCGAGTGGCAATCAGACTTTCCCGACAAAAACATTGCAGCTCTTTCTACGTCCCCGATTCAGGATTTTAACTCGTAGAATTCAGGAAAACTAAGGCAATCCTTAAATAATTCTATGTTAGCCGTAGCCCGACCGACCGACCCGAAAAAATGGTGTCGAGTCAAAAGATTTTGGGTCACAATATTCAAAAATCTAAGAAAAAAATTATATTCTACCTAAAAATTACCGACTCCCGACTTTTTGTGAACAAAAGTGCATCTCATATTATTTGATTGACGTCCTAAATATCATAACTTTAAATTAATTCCGATATAAAACTGAAAAGTTTGTTTTGAGTCTCCAAGAGCTGACCAAACACGTGGCATCCAATGTCAAAACAAAGTCTGGCAAGATTACTGTGTTTGTTGGATTTACGTAAGAAGATTGAGTGAGTACGCAGACGGTTATGATATAAGTCAATCTCTCTTTCCAGGGGGAAAAGGTTACGCTCTCCTTGTTCAATAACGAATATTATATAAAAAAATGTTTGTGCCATGCAATTATCTGTATAGAAACACGTGCACAAAAGATTATAAACTTTCGCACCTGTTATTAAGCGTCGTTAAAATAACATTTAATATTCTATTGTAATATTGTTTTCTCAAACACGTGTAGGTCACAAAAGAAGACATTCTATATAATGATACACGACCTATGTAAATTTGTCTAGACATATAATATTCTATTGTAATAGATTCTATTGTAATAGAATGTCTATTTTCTAAGAATTGAATGCGTCAATCATGCCATGTAATTTATCGTTTTTGATTCGCTGTGTAATGTTTGTTTACATTCCATGGTTTCACTTAAAAGCATAATTGATATTTTACTTTAATTAAGGTTTTATTTTGAGTTATTAGGCCATTACTTAAGAACAAAGATGGTTAATGTTTTTAAAACAACGTCGACACGAGGAGCAAACAAATATTTACTTTTTTTCGATCAGAGATGATTCACACATTTCGCTGTATTTTTAGCTAAAAGATTGCAGTATACAAGGTTTGGGGATATATTCTTTGTAAAGAAATAGCTGTATAACTGTACCGTTAAATTTTTTAGAGGCTACAACTCTGACCAAAAAAAAAAAAAATTCTGACCGACCGACCCAAATTATTATTGGCCGATCGGGTTACGGCAAACAGAGAATTATTTAAGGACTGCCTAAACGTAAAAGAATGAAAACACTGCATTGCAGCAATGTTGCATTAAATAATGCATGTGTCATGTCAAACGAATATAACATTTTGCATCAATGTTGTATTCGTTTGTCCAGCACTTAACACAGTCACAAGACTATTATCCAGAACTTGGTTATTGTAGATTTTTTTTTTAGTTTTTTTTTTATTATTATTATTTACTTACTTAGATATTTGAATTATCTTGCTCAAGCCCAAAGATAACTACCGGACATCACATGTGGAGGAGTGCTTTTTGAATATAGTTTTCAGTTTTTCAGCCGAAAACTATACTTAAAAACATGCAATGTCCAACAGTTATATTCCGGCTTCTTGCTAAATGACTCAGTGTTTGAAACAATAACAAAAAAATGCCAATGAGGAATCATTTATAATGAGGAGGTTTTTTATGAGCATAGCTTCAAGCTATATACAAACCTGTTTAGACTTTTTCAGAGTTTGTTTTACTCCCTTAAAAAGAAAGATTATTTCTAATATCTACTAAATATGGAAACACAATAGCGCACATCACACACCCTTTTTATATATATATATAAAAATTGTTATACCTATACAATTAACTAGTTTGAACAGTGCAGTCCATCGTGAATCTTTTGTACTGTACAATATTCCAAGAATTTAGAAGTATAAAAATTTAGAAAATATTTATAAAATTTAAAAAAATAATCATCTGGAATAAAACATTGAACCTTCACACTTTTGAAAAAAAGTGTGAAAGTTTGATATCTCTTTCCAATGTTGATGCATTTCTATTTGATGTAATAGTTCTAGAACCTCTAAGACATAGGAGACAAGATTTTAGTAATGCAAAACATATTTTTATTCTTATCCATGTCGCAGTTATTGATTTCGATGTTTACATTTTGCAGCGATCATTTCAGCTAATTGTGAGTAGAAGGTTTGACATTCTCTACCCATACCTCCATATCAAAAACACCAAGGGAGTGAAAGAACCATGTTCAACATTTAAAACTCTTTCATTGTAATGTCTCTTTATTTCGTTTTCGTTTCTGGCATAAGATTGTTGATGACTTATGTACCTTGAAGCGTATGAGTCGAACACCCTTGCATCAATAAATGCTTTTTGGCTGCATATCCAGAATTCAAGAACTCTTATACCAAGCCTTGATTCGTCACCAGTTTTGGTTGTTTTTTGTTGAAATTTTTCTACAGATAATGGAATCAATGATGGTTCAACTGCTACATCCTTACATACTTTTTTGTACTAAGATCACGAACATCATTATGGCGGATTTTTTATAAAAACCCTTTTTTACAACTCAAGCAATGCTGAAGATCAAATTTAGTACCACACACACAAGTTGTAGGGAGATGTTTTATGTTATAACCATATCTAATATGGATGCAATCCCAAAACCGTTGTTTATTTAAATCAAGACCATGTTCGTTTATTGACAGAACAGTGAGCCTGCTGGATACGCCTTTCTCTTTACTTATATCATTGAGGCATTTTTGTGGTTCATCCATGGTATTTCGTATTGACTCGAGGTTTTGTTTGTAATTTACATCTCTATGGAATGCCGTAACTGCCTTATGTAATAAAAGCATTTGGTGGTTAATAATGATTATGTGATAACTCGATTCGATTATGCCACGTGCCCATACGCGAGCGTGAGGTTCCATGTTTTAATCATGTATGCCACAAACGATTACCGCACAATTACCCCCACTATGACCACAACACAATACTTATCGCTCCACCAATCAGGACCTAGGACTAATGACTACACCACCAATCATCCCCGCCCCCACATTTACTCACGTGACTCCACTACATATACCCAACCGCACATGGCAAAACTGCCTCTCACATCTAATATCCAATTACG